>JAEQML010067161.1:0-19334 GCA_016904865.1 Pissodes strobi
TATTTTGATCCTTCGCCATTCCGTCAGAAACCAGGTTTTTGTATAATGTGAAATCGTAGCCTGTTACATAATATGTTACTTTTGGCCAGTAATTAATCTTCACATTATGTATTTTTAAAATTAAACTTCTTGTATATGTGTCATTTATTAATAACAATAACACCTTCAAAAGTTATGTCACAAAACAACACGGTGCACGGTGGTTATTATCTGGGTATGTTGTCCGAAGATAATTAACGGCCCCGGCCGCTTCATAGTTGCCAGAGTTTTTAAATTCTGCGCGCTATAAAATATCATAGCGCCTAAACTATAAAAGTGACAATAATAACGATTTTGGTACCAGAAATATTTTTGGTCTTTTATCTACAGTTTCTTCGCTGCATGTTATAGACAATTCCTAAAAACAAAAAAGTTTTTCGATTGGTGAATATTTGCCTGCATAATTTCTGAACTGCAAAAGTTATCGATGTTTTAAGCATATTTAGAATAAAAAATATCAACCAGTTTATACTTCGACAGAAGCGCCAAACTGTGCACTTTACAATAGTAAAAAAAATATTTTGATAGCTCAACTAGGTACGAAGATATTGGAGTGAATATGTAAAAGAACGCAACTCGATTTTATCCATTATTTGCTCAATTACACCTACAGTTGTGACGTCACTGGCGTAGCGGTGATGAGTGTCAGGGCTAGATCTATCGGTAGGCTACGATTGAAGTCGGCGTTAAAACATGGAGAAAAATTAAAAGTGCAGGGAAACAAAAATTGGGAAAGCTCCAACAACATTTTTCTTCGGTGGCTCATAAAGCAGCACTACGAAACTATTGTGACTTTTTAATCCAAGAAAGACATATTGATGTATTACAAGACAAAAATAAAAGACTGGCGCTGATAGAAGAAGAGAAAATTCAGTTAAAAAATCAAAAAGTTTTAGAAATTTTAATTGATACAATCCGCACAGTGGGCATTTTAGGTTTAGGATTTCGTGACTCCGAGACAGCTGAAAAAATTAATTTTGGCCAAATTATAAGTCTAATTTCAAGACAACAACACGCTAAATAAGTGCTTTCAAGATCGAAAGCTACGATCGTATCAAGTGACTTATATGAGTGGTGAATCGCAAAATGAGATGATTTCTTTGATTGGTTCGGAAGTTCGGGCGCCTATTGTCAAAGAAATTAAGGCATGCGATTTATCGCATAAGGACATACTTTCTATAATAATCCGGTATGCTGACATGGAAGGAAATATCTACGAAAGACTTCTTAAAACTACTGAATGGTGGGATAAATCTGGACAAGGTATGGCAGAATTATTAATTAAATGTCTTACAGAATTAGAATTAGTTACCACCAAATTAGCATTTCAGTCGTATGATTTTGCTAGTAATATATCTGGGCGGTTTAATGGAGTACAAAAGAAGATAACAAATGTACTCGGACATACAGTGTCATAGATCCCTTGCCAGGATCACAGAACTAACACAGCGCTTGAACATGCCTGTAATGTAAGTACTTTAGTAAAAGAAATTTTTAATATAATTGAAGATGTATATGTATTTTTTTACTTCAAGTAAAAAATTTGGTACTTATTCTTACTCTTGCTAAAAAATAAGAAATCCATATCATCCATATCAAAATTTAATAAGATTTCAAAATTTTTTTATATCAATGTAACATTCGTCCCTTTCGAAGACAAATTCTGGCCACGGTCCTTTAAATAAGACTATATAGAAATATGACACTAAAGCTCACCCCCCCCCCTCAAAAAAAAAACACAACATAACATAAAACAACTGGTAAACATAACTTTAAACAACTGGTAAACATACGATCTGAGACATTGGTAGTTTTTGTTTTTCTTTTAATGCTTCATCACGAAATATAGTCAAATAGTAGTGTTTGTGTCTCAGTGATTATTTTGGTAAATATAAACTCCCAAAAGGTCGGGGGATATAGGTAACACTGTGACGCGGGTAACAGTGAGACATTTGAAATTAGATCTGATTATCCGGCTATTTCATAGATGTCACCGTGTATTTGCGCAAACATATTCTTAAAACAATTGTTTGCAACCGTCAAGCTCCTTCATGGTGGGTCCTCATGGGCGCAATTGGCGTGGATGAGCGGAACTGCGGATTGGAAACGAAGCATTATGATTGGTTCAGAAGTCGGCCATATTGGGTAAATAACATTTTTGACAGATCGGCCCTATTTACGCCCAGCATACGCAAAAAGTTCGTTTCAAGTTAACTTTTTGCGTAAGTCCGCCTTTGTTGAGGTTTGTTATTAAACGCCATATTTGCTATTTTGCCCTTTATTTGGTCTATTATTTCCAGATTTTTATAGTAATTCTCGTCTCAATAGATCATGGACATGGACTTGCCACAAGTGAGTATACATTTTTCTTCTTGATATTTTGTAGATTAAAATGTTATTTTAATAGTACTTATTTCTTCCTTATTTATACTAGTATTTTTTGTTTTTGCAGTATAAGTGTAGATATTGTGGATTTTTAATCAATTCCCAATGTGTAGATGTTGGGGAGTATCAATGCTTTGTCGAATTGGAGTATACGGAGGAACTGCATGATATTGTAGTAGATGATAATAGGGAAGTCCTGACGCTAGGTTTTGTAGAAATAATAATAAAATCAATAACAATAACCTAAATCCACCGTTTTTTTCTAGTTATTAAGAGTACTCAGAGCCCTGTAGAAAAAGATGCAAACATCAGATGCCCAAACGAACCACAATAAGTTGTAGTGACAGTTCACATGAAGAATTGCTGATATCATATGTACAGCAGATATCAGCTTTGTTCAACATCAGTGTTCCAGTCTCTGAGAGAACTCAATTAAAAAAAATTAAAAATGGAATGAAATTTATAATTTGTATCAACAAAAAATAGCCATCAGTGATTTGAAGACCAAATGGACATATTTAAGAGATTGCTATATAAAAGCAAAGAGGAAAGTTAAAACTTATAAGCCTAGTGGTTCAGCTGCACTAAGTACCAGTGAGTTGGACCCTGGCTTTCGCTTTTTTAAGCAAATGGCATTTCTGGATGACTTCATTCAGCGATATCCGTAAGTACAGATTATCTAAAGTATATTTAACTTTAATTTGTACCCTTTTTTATGCAAGGTGTTCCAATACAGCATGTAGATATTTTAAGTATTTTAAGAGGCTATTGCTGATTTTACGAAGAAATTGTTTTGGAACACTCTGTATATCATTATCTTTTTTGCACAACAGTTACCTCAGTTAGTACGGAAAGTGCACCTCTTTTGTCGCCAACATCTACAGTGAGTGAGCAAATAGACCAAAATGCTACCGAAGATCTTTTAAGCCCAACAACATTAAAGAGTAAGTATTGATCTATCCAGATGATGTCCTCCTTATGTCTTCTACCTTATTTGGAGAACAAAAGTGTAAATTAAAAACTGAATATTGTTTAAACATTCTTCACATTGTGTACTAACTGTTTATTATTATTTTAAATAAAAAAAGAACAACTGAAGGGTTGGAATCACTGCATATTATGATAATATTTATAATTTCATATTGGCATGTTTGGAGTCTGTAAATGGTTAATTCACTCACCATACCAGTTTCATTACATTCAGGATATCAGGTACTACATTAGCAAGGCGAAGGATTACATTAACTTAATAAGTTACCTTGGTACCACTGAAGCATGGCAGATGGTAGCAGAGAGCATATCTCCAAGAATTGTGGGTTAATATTATAACTCTTGCACGTATATTTTCTAATTCCTATACCAAACAAACAGCCCTTCATGACTTCATGGCTCTTGCTGATTTCACTCAGTTGAACACAATTATAAATAATAATATGAACATGTTAGATTTGGTTCTCTCAAATATTTCCTGTATAGTTACTAAAGAAGGGGTGCCTTTGGTTCTGGAGGACAAATATCACTCTATACTCAACATATCTATCAATTTAAATACACTGCATACCCTTGCTCAAACTAATAACTTTGCCACAAACTCCCAACCTAGAAAATACAACTTCCATAAGGCCAACTACCCTCTTTTGTATCAGCTCATCTCAGATGCTGACTGGAACTTTCTATACTCCCATTCAAACATTGATCTTGCAGTTTTGTCTTTTTACAATAAACTAATTGAAATTTTTGATGAGTCTGTTCCTGTTTACAGACCAAGAAAAAAACAAAAAATATTTATATCCTGCGTGGTATACAAGGGACATTATCTTAGCCCTAAAAAGAAAAGGTAATCTACATTCAAGATGGAAAAAAACTAATATGTACTCTGACTGCCTTCTCTATTCACAGAGTAGGCACACCATCAAATGTAGGGTTGACATTGCATATAAAAATTATATCTCTCGCACTGAGAAATCTATTCAATCTGACCCTAAGAAATTTTGGTCCTATTTTAAACAGAAATCCAAAAAGTCTAGAATACTTGGGTCTGTTATGCATAGGGACTCAATCTTAAGTTCCCCTGACCAAATAGTAAACGCTTTTGCTGAATATATTAGCAGTGTCTTTTCATCGTCGTCGCATCCATCAACTTCTCTATCTGATCAAATACATTTAACAAATCAGGGGCATGACAATATATCAGTTAACTACCTTTGTGAAGATGGTGTGCTAAAGGCTTTAAAAAAGTTGAAAAATAAAAAAACAGCTGGGCCATCATTCCATCCTTCTTATTGCGTGACTGTGCTCAAGTTTTTTGTAAACCATTGAAATTCATATTTAATCTTTCCCTTCGCTCTAACACTTTCCCGGATATTTGGAAAAAAGCTAAAGTATGCCCGGTCTTCAAAAATGGAGATATTAACAAAGTTGAAAACTATCGCCCAATATCAATCCTATCTAACTTTTCAAAGGCCTTTGAGATCTGTATCTATGATAAACTTTTTCCTCAAGTGAAGAACCTGATATCTTCCAAACAGCACGGTTTTTTCCACAAAAGGTCAACGCAAACTAATCTTATGTGCTTTATACATAAGGCTTATGAAGCTGTTAAATGAAAGAATCAACTTGATGTGATTTATACGGACTTCTCGAAGGCTTTTGACAGGTTGGACCATGGTCTTGTTGCATCTAAATTACTATCATTTGGCCTTCATATCAACCTGGTGAAATTTTTTATGAGTTATCTTAGTAAAAGACCACAATTCGTGGAATATAATGGATACCCTTCGGAGGAATATCTTGCATCTAGTGGTGCCCCACAGGGTAGCAATTTGGCTCCTCTAATTTTTGCTTTGTTTATAAATGACATAACCCTATCCTTAAATAGTGATTGTCTACTGTTTGCAGATGATATGAAGGTTTTTAAAGTTATTACTTGTGAGAGTGACTGCTTGCTCTTACAGCAAGATTTAACTAACATATCCAATTGGTGTGAGAACAATAAACTCGATCCCAATATCTCCAAATGTAAGAAAATGACCTTTTCAATTTTATCACAAGAACTAACTCATAATTACTTGCTTGGTGGCTCTGTCCTCCCGGACTGTACATCTGTCAAGGATCTTGGTGTCATTATTGACAAGAAATTGACGTTTAATGAACACATAGATTATGTCACAAAATCTGCATTGAAGACTTTGGGGTTTCTAATTAGACAAACTTCATCTTTTAAAGATCCTTCCAGTTTATTGACGCTATATAACTCCCTAGTAAAATCTAAGCTTCATTACTGCTCATTGGTGTGGTTTCCTATTTATCAAGTCCATATTGATAGATTGGAATACGTGCAGCGTCGCTTTCTAAAATACCTATACTTTAAAGTGGATGGAGTCTACCCGCAAAGGGGTATACCTCAAAATTTACTGCTTGAGAGATTTCACCTTCTCTCTCTACTGGACTGTACTATACGGGCTAGCCAAATATTTCTTCATAAATTATCTGGCAATGATGTTGATTCCTCTGAGCTGCTTGGTCAGGTGAACTTCTGTGTCCCTTCATTTAACACTCGCAGGCCTTGTCAATTTTATCTTGAAACTGCCAACACAAATATATATAAGAAAGCGCCTATTTATCGTTCCTGCAATTGGTTTAACAAAATAAATGCAGTCACTAATCTGGATTTATCCATGCCGATCAAGACCTTTAAGTCTAAAATATGTAATGTTATTCCTGCGCTGCGTTTAGCCCCTGTATGAGTGTTATAAGGTTCGGGGGTGGTTTGATGTTGAATTTTTGTTCTTATTTATTTATATAATCACTTTTACTTTTAAATTATTTTTTGGGTGATATATGTACCAAACATTACTGTAGTTTTTACCTATGTTTTGGTTTGTTGAGTTGGCGCATTGTCTGTCATGGGTGCTTGGAATCTTTGATTATGTTTGGAAATTGTTGTAATGAAGTATTTGAAATGTGTATTTTCTTGTCCCTTGTTGGGATATTTTTTCCTGTTGGACAAATAAATAAAATAAATAAATAAATAAATAAATAAATATCTTATTGTTTGGTTGATCTAATAATAATTATTTATTTGTTTAAGGAAGAAAATTAGAAGAAAAATATAAAAATGAGCCACAAAAATGTATAATAAAAGCCTTTAAGTGACCCCACAAAACAGACGGGGTCGATGGATTCTTAATCCCCTAAGGAGAAAGCTTGAGGCGTTTTCCATTCAAGGAAAGATCTAAGCTAGAAATAGACATTTTACAACTTGTTTATGAAAGGGAATGCGAGTTAGATATAATAAACTAGTAACTTATTATTGTCCATTTTAACTTAAAACTTTGTTACATTTTAATATTATTTATATTCGAAGATTTATGAAAACATTTTATTCTGAGGGATCTGTCCTATTTTTATTCCGGGCTAATATGGCCATGGGTCATCTTAAATGAGAGTTATGTTATATATGGATATAAATGTATTTTTGTTAATTTTTTACATTCATTAGTCATCTTAAGTTAATAAAAAGTATCATGATATACATATACAGGGATTATTATTTACTAAAATAACATTCATATAGCGCTACAATAATTGTGAAGACAAAATACTAAAATATTGTCTTCTTGATGAAAAAGTAAAATTGAGGAAGAAATTTATTAAATTTCATAGCCATATTATAAATCTGATAAAATGAATACCAAAACTAAATAGAGTAAACGTAATTGATGAAAGAAGTTCAATACATATTATTACATAACAAGAAAATAAAGAACTATAAGATATAACAATTAAAACTAAAATGTCAACAAAAAGTAGATTAAAAGTTATTTTGCAGAGCATTTTGCCACTGCCACTCTACTGCTCCAGCTCCACAAAAGTAATAAGTAAAGAGCGGAAAAAATGCAAGCGAAAAACACCAATATATGCGCAGTTAAATGCATACAATTTTCAGAATACATGCATCGAAATGAACAAAAAATGCAAATATGCATTTTTATCATATGAAAAATTATGAACATTAATGTTAGTTTAAATAAAGCCAGAACAATTTCTTTATAATTGAACCCGTTTTTCAGAAATCCTATAATTTTTTACCTTTGCCACAGACTTATTTAAATAAATATAAATGAAAGAAAAAAAATCGTAATAAAAGTTTTTTTATTTATAACTAAATGTTTTTCAAAAAATTTCCAAAAGGAAATTGCGTCTTTTATCTGTAAAGATATGTTTAAAAATGGAAAAACTTCGCTCAACATCTACAGAAGTTATCGGACAGTATTTTAGTTTTGGAATTGTGTGTTTCTAATTTATACAAATCCAGTTCTCTTTCGAAATTAGTGAAATTGCCTATTAAAACTTCTGAATTTTTTTTTAGGATTTTAAAGCTTGTATTATTTTCAATTACTGACATAAATTTTTTTATAACCGCAGCCCCAACAGTACCTGAAACTTTTTTGCAATGTACCTCAAATTGATTTATTAAAGCCACTGAATCTGTCAAAGAAACAGAGGTAGCCTCCAATTTCGTGAGTGCTATATGTACAAAAGAATAATTTGTTTTTATAAATATTAAATTTTCTTTCACTGTTGGGTTAAAAAAAAGAGTTTTTGCATTTATTAGAGCGGCAGAAGACAAGTCGTTAAGATCTTCGATACCTTTTTTAACTAATTCAAAGTTCTCGGCATAAAATATAGCAGCGGCTAACCAAGTTCCCCAGCGAGTTATTACTGGTTGTGGTGGTAATTGAGTATTTGGGCAATTTCCCTTATAAAATTGAACACGCGAAGGTGCTTTTAAAAATACTTTTTTTACTTGATTAATTAAATCATTTACCAATGGAAACTGGTCTCTTATACATCCTGCCACTCTATTGATACCATGAGCCAAACAAGTAACATGAAATAGGTTAGAATAAAATATTTTTAAATTTTGCGCTGCCTTAACCATATAGGGTGTAGCATCCGATAAAAGGAGTATGGATTTTTCTGACAGAACACTGTCGGGCAAAAAAAAAGTTGGTTAATGTTTCTTGGACAAATCTGGTTACACTTAAATTGTTGTTGTTGTTGTTTTTTTCCGAGGTTTTTTCCAATTGTTTGGATGCAATTAAATAAGATCTACCATAATCATTGGTTTCCCCTAAGACTCCAATCAATGCGTGTGCAATATATCTCCCACATGAGTCAGTTGTTTCATCAACCACAAGATAAAAATAATTTTCACCCACTTTTTTTTTAATGTCATTTACAGTTTGTTTGTAAATGACATCAACACTACCTTTACGTACAGTTGACTCGTCCGGTATGTTAAATTTACAATATTTTGTCAAAGTGAACGTAAATTGGGGTTGCTCAGTTTTTTAAGTGATATATTGGCTCCAATGAATGCCTCAAGCAGGCTACAGACGGCATCGCAAGTGTGGGCCAACGTTTCAGCGAGCATTTGTAGAAATGCTGGTCTTGGCTTGATATTCGCGAACAGTCGACCGTACACACGACATGTTTTATCTTTGCCAGTTGTTTCGAGGCAAGTGAAGGCAAACGTTGTACAAGCGTACACAAGTCACACAAAAAATCAAGTCCGACTCCGATGATGAAGCAATAGCAGCGTCTGCTCTACTATTTCTAGTTATAGCGTCCAAAGCTTTCCTTGCTTTTGTTATAGGGCTATGTATGAAGTTCAGACTGCTGTCGACTTTTCTTTCCCGATTAGACTTAACTGTTCCCGTACTTGCTGCATCATGTGCAATTTAAATATAATATTACTCTCCGCGGCCACCTTCATTATCATAATGTTCCGTAGTAGCTGGTGTGTTTGTGTCCTTCTGAAAAATAAAGTGTTAACTCATTAACATTTACTTGAATAAAGCGGTCGTGAACGTGAACAATGACTGACGACTATTATATTATTATTTCTTTGATTCCAAGAAACAAAGGCCTGAGAAATGGCTAGACGTGGCGAGAGTCTTTGATGCGCTATGGAATTTTTCCGATTGCTTGGAAGCCCTAGGTGGTAAACACATCTTAATTCAGTCGCCCTTTAACAGTGGCTCCGAATTTATAAATTACAAGCACCAGTTCATTATTGTTTTGATGGCCCTGGTGGATGCCCACTATTGCTTTCTATATGCAGATGTGGGGTGCCAGGGCAGGGTAAGCGATGGAGGGGATTACAAAAATACATCACTGTATCAGAAAATTGTCTCAAATGAATCACCTCTACCAACAGATGCACTCCTACGGGGAAGACGGCTTTCAGTGCCCTATGTGCTCGTGGCAGACGATGCTTTTCCGTTGACTAACCATCTATTGAAACCCTTTCCAAGATTTCATCCAAAAGGAAGCAGCCAACGAATTTTTAATTACCGTCTCTACAAGCAAGGCGGATAATTGAAAATACTTTTGGCATTATGGTATCGGTCTTTCGTGTATTTAGAAGCCTATGATGCTACAACTGGATAATGTGGCTAGAATCACTATGACTTGTGTGTGTATTATTACACAACTTTTTACGAAAAAGTGATAGCTCATCAGATTTGTATGCTCCACCAGGAACTTTTCATAGTGAACAAGATGGGCAATTGGTGGAGGGCACGTGGAGAAACGAAGGCATAAGCAGCCTATGTGCTGCACCATTTTCAAGATTAGGACGAAGAGCTACTCGACTGGAATTTGACGAGTACTTTTCAACAAATGGGGAAGTATCTTGGCAACATCTATAAACATAATATGGTTATTAATTGTATATATGCAGAGCGTTCCAACGAGGACTGAACAGGGACTTATTGCATTTTTTGTTAGCATTCCATGTTTTTACCACGTTTTTATTAGCTCGCTTTCGTATCCGTCTGTCTGTCTGTTCAATAGATTTTAAACTAACTTCCGGTTAACCGATTTCAATGATATTTGGATACTTACTTATGTAGGTTCGGTGACAATATTATAAAAATATACGTTGGTGGGGGGTCGTTGGGAGGGTGAGAGGGAATTAATATATATATAAAATTCATAACTTTTGAACCAAAACTGCTACAAATATGCAGTTTCAGATTTCAGTTTCTACAAATGTTTCCTAATTTTAGAGAGAAAATCTAACTTGAGGGGCGGTTGGGAGGGCGGAAGGGGGTTAATATAATGGGAAGAAAAGAGAGGTAAATAATAATTTACACACATGAAGCTAAAAAGCAGAAAATAATTATTTAATTTTTTTTTCTTTAATATACCACGTTTTTAAAACGCACTAAAAAGTATACAATATTAGGTATGAAAATACTTGTAAGATTTAAAACGAAAAACGTGGGGCGCATGAATGATGCATGCATATGAACTTTTGTGATGTATTGCGCCTCACGTTTTCCGTTTTAAATCTTACAAGTATTTTCATATCTACTTATCATTTCATAATTTTTATTGCGTTTTAAAAGCGTGGTATATCAAAAGTCATTATTTTTTAAAATAATTAATTTCTGTGGAGTTCAAAAATTGTATCTTCCATTAAGTTTATCATTTCTTGTGGGTTCATTTTACTGTAACAATTTTTAAATTCTATAGAATAAATGCATCGAATGGATATTTGTTTTTTTTACAGGAAAAGTAAAGAATAGGCCCCTGTTCAGTTCCCATGAGAACAGATGGTAGTGTTCAATAAAATTATTATATTATAATTACATCAGTATTAATTGTAGATCTGCACTTTCCTATTTTCCTCAGAACCGCGTCCGTGATTGTAAAGGCAAACCATGACGGCTAATATATATGGTCAACGCCTGCTCCAGATTTCTCTGAATCAACAACTGTTTTTGAAGCCTCTATAAGTTGCCATTAAAGACTCATTTTTCTTCCTTAATGTTTCAACTGTACATCGCGGGAGAAAATTACATAAGATGGCTATTTCAGTTTTTTTATAAAAGTACAGGGAAAGTCAAAAAATCGCCTTGTCTTGTCTCCCAACGAGGACTAGACAAGGCGATTTTTTCACTTTCCCTGTACTTTAAAAAAAAATGAAATAGCAATCTTATGTAATTTTCTTCCGCGAATTCGGATATGTTCAGCAAAAAACAATTAAACATCAAATAAAAGAGCTAGGGGTCACTTTGATATTTTTTAAATGGAACATCCTGTATATTACTACAGTTTTGGACTCTTTCGAAAAATCTAAACACATTTTGTATATAATATCCTATACCTATTTTTAGCTGTTTACCAAATATTGACATGATGACTGCCCAAACTAGCGACCTATGGACAGACAAAGAGGCAGAATTCTTATTACTCGTTCGAAATAAAATTTAATTTAGATATTCGCTTAATCACTTTTTCAGGTTTTCAGTATCTTGAAGCTCAATGTGTTGTTCATTTAGTTATTTTAATGACATTTGTAAAACTTTATTTCACTTCGTTTAAATAAATAATATTAATTTTGTATAGTGTCTCACTGTTCCACATGCGTGGGTAACAATGGGACAAATGTATTGTGATATAGAAAAAGTAACCAACCGCCAAACAGCTAAAAATGAGATATCTACGTCAACACATTGCTATAAAGGGAACCAATCGCCAAACAAATTTTTATTAGGCTTGAATAATACTAGCGACATCTGTGAACTGAAGCTTGTATTTCGAAAACAGTTATTCAGTTACGTTTGTATTCGAATAAAGAACCACAAATACTTCATTAAGCGCGTGTATCGACCTGTTAAAAACGTAGTTTTATTGCAAAAATCTCGGGTAACAAATGTCGAGAGGCAAAGAAATGTGTAGATTAGTGTTCGAGAAGCAAGAAAATGCAGTTCAGTCTTTGGAAATACACCAGGTAAGTAAAAATTGCCATAATTTCTTATTATAACCCCCAAATAATTTGTGTACTTGGTTCTTTATTCGAAAATTAATTTGGCAAAATTCTACTCCTCGTGGACCCTTTGATATTGGTGGCTGGTTCTGTGTTCTAAAATTGCTATTCCTGTACGAAATATCATGGAACACCATGCCTTCCGCGAATTCCGACGAACATTATATTCTATAAAAGGCAGTTGTGGTTTTATAACCTAGGGATTCATTCGGGAAAAACTGATAAAGGATACTGTTTTGTTTGGACAGAAGGAATGGTTGGAAAGGGGGCCCAAGAAGTAGGTTCTTGTCTAAAAAGTTTTCAGAAATGTACCTAGATAAGAACATTACTGAATTACGACTATGGAGTGACTCGTGTGGGGGTCAAAACAGAAATATCAAAATGTGCCCCATGATGAAATTTATTCTTCAACATTATCCCTCTTTAAAAATGATATCTATGAAATTTTTAGAATCAGGTCATAGCTTTTTACCCAACGATCCCGATTTCAGTGACATCGAAAAATCATTGAATTATCAGCAAAGATTATACGTCCCTCAAGATTATATTAATGTAATTAAAACATGTAGGAAGAAAAACCCATTTAAGATTACCGCAATGGAAAAAATGGACTTTCGAAGTACTGAAGGTATGGAAAAAGCTATTATTAATAGAAAAGTTAATACGGAAGGAAACAAAATAAACTGGCTCTCCGCAAAAGAAATTCAAGTGAGGAAAGATCATCCCTATAGTTTATTTTTAAGAACCTGTCATTCTACTGAAAAACCGTTTGAGGAAATTGACCTGAAACCTAAACAAAACATAAAAAAATATCAGCCCTTTCCAGAAAGCTTAGAATTGCTCTAGCCCGAAGGAAAGGCTATTTCTACTCCAAAATTAAAGGATATCCAATCAAATCTTCATTTGATACCATCATCAGAACAAGAGTTATATACCAATTTATTATCAAATGATAATGTCATTGATGACATTGATGGATTCAATGCAGACGTTGACTTTCAATTTGAAAATATCTAGTGATCAAGTTTCCAAAAAAGTATTTGTTTGTTTTTTGTAGTTTTTACACACGTTGTTTATTACTCAAGTACTTATCTAGATATACTACGTTTGTTGGTTTAGAATTAGGTTTTTATTATTGTTAAGTTAGGTAAGCGTGTTTTATTTTAAGAAAATGCATATTTTTTACCAAAGAAAATTAGAGTTTCTAGGTTTAGTTTTATACGTCGTTTTTGTTACTTACCGTTGTACCTAATATTTTTTGGCACAGTATTATTATCTTACCAAAGTATCTACATAGTTTATAACAAAATCCATATATTTTTTTAAATGTTAGTAGGTAAAATTTCTTATTTTTGACTGAGATAGTTTTAATATAATTTTTCTTATTATTACAAAAATTGAAGTTTAAGTTTTGATGCAGAATGGATTTTTATTTTGAAGTTCCATTTTATTGCAAAATAATAATTTTCATAATAGAAAAAGGCTCTTGGTAATCCTATTGTAATCACTTGTTTGATTAAGCATATGATCGAATAAAGAACCAAGCGACCATATTTTTAAAATTTTGTAAAAGTTAGTTTTTAACTTATTTTAATTTTCGAATATCGATCCTGGTAGTTCATAAACCTGTTACAATCTAATTTTAACTAATAAAAACGAAAAAATCCATAAATTTGGCTGGAACCAACCGCCTGGTTCTTTTTTCGATTTTTTTAATAGTAGTAGCAGTAACCACTGTACTACCTATCTTCAAGGTACCAGTTCCAAAAAATAATTTAAAACATTTTAATAGCTAAAAAAGAGAAAAAATTGTTTTTCGCTGTTTGCAGAAATCTTGTTTTGGTGGTTGGTTCCTTTTTCTATATCACCATCCAAATGTCAGCTAGAAAGTTTATATTAGACTATATCCTTATTACTAATTAATATTATAGACAAAGAGCTGGCGGCCGCGGAGGTACTACGATAGTACCTCCGGCTGGAATTCAGAGAAGTAGTTGGATGGACCATCAGGAATTGCCATCTGCAAGGATTTTGCTCAAAACCCCTGCAAAAGACACGTCAGACGACTCAAAAATTTAAAAAAATTTGCTCAAAAAATATTCATACCTCCGGCTGAAAATTTGCACGATACCTGTTGGAAGGTTACTGATGACGTATGTAAATCGTCAGACGCCTAGGTCGCTGCTAAAGGGGTGTCAGACGCCCTCAAACTTGTAATTTTTTTCAATTTTTTTTTCTTACCTCCGTCTGACGTTTCGACATATTGAAACAGAGACCATTCGAAGTACAAATTAAAATCGTCAGACGAAAATACCGCAGCAAAATCCCCCTGAAATATCGCGAAATTCCAGCTCACTCACCCCGATGCGCTTGATATTATCGATTATTTAAAAAAATGCTGAGTTGGCTATGCGCGTAAATGTCTTCCGTAGCATTGTGGGGAATAGAGAACAGTTCTGCGGAAATAATAGGAAGTGTATGATTTGCGAAGTTAGTGATGTAACTGAGTTAATACCGTTACTAAACGCGGATAAACTAAAGAAGTGCCATGAAGTTCTTCAAGTTCGTAAACAATTTAAGTTAAAATATAGTGGGTTATTTTGCCGGCGACAATAAATAAAACGCATGAGTGCCACGATAAGAATTTTACGTCTTTGCCGAAAAAATATATCAATAAATACATGGATTTGGCGAGAACTGAAACGTCCTCAAACGAGCCATCCACATTAACTTCAGCAGCTTTTGCTGCAGTCGTTATGGAAACTAGTGATGAGGAGAAATAACTAAAGGTCTGTTCAATAATTCACACTTTTTGCTCTGAACACGAACTTTTTACACTTTTTGCTCTAAACGTGTTTTTTAAATAAGAGATGAAACGATTATTAAAGTGAGATAAAACATCGGTGACGTCATCATAATTTGCACTATTTACTCTTCCCTATAGGCAGGTGCAAAAAGTGTACGTCTGCGCGTCAAGCGTGTTTTAAAATTATGTAATGACAAATGTTGTTATGTTCAGTTGAGTTTTGTTCCCCGTAAAACTTTATTCATAGACCAAGATAAAACACTTCTTATTCTAGGTTTTGGTTATTCTCTTTTTCTCCTGGAAAAATGGTAGTATTTGGGATTAACATTGCTTTTTTACATTTTACTTATTTATTTTTCAGGAAACGGTAACTGCAAAAATTGTAAGGAATCCAGATGGAAGTTTTTTTTTATTCAAGACAACATGTGTATGTTTACAGTTGGTAAATAAGTAACTGTTATGGCAGTTATTTTTAATTATTTATGTGTGTATTTTAAATTTAATTCCATAATTTTGTTTTAGAGGAAAATGATGATATATATGTGTCAGTCGGCATCGACACAGTAAATTAGCATATAGTCTCAGAAAATACCCAATATTTCCTCACCTTTCATGAGCCAGAATCAAGTGAAGAGATTTCTGGAAGGAAAAGTCTTCAAATTGCCAACATTTCAATAGGTGATTGTAGTAATGCACAATCAACTATAGAAGACGATAAAGCAAAACTTCTTTTAACTGCTTATGCAGAACAGCGAGAGAAGTACGAATTAGGACATCTGAAAACACAAAAAAGATATGGGAAAATATTAAAAATATATTAGAAAATAGTGATTGTTTCTTTACATGCCAACAAATAGAAAATAAATGGAAGTCACTTGAGAGAAGTTACAAAAATGTAATTGGCAACAAAAAACTATCTATAAAATGACTGGACACAGGTGTGCGTATAAATGTTGTTCTTCTAAGACAGGAGGAAAATTTTCAATGTTTAATTTTCCCAAAGACGGTGCCAGTTATGTAATCGTGTTATTTTTTAAATAGTTTTGAAATATATCAATAGTTAATATTTTTTTAATCAAATAAATTGATTACCTACAATGTCTTAAGTGTTGTATTTACGTTAATTATTAATTAAGCTTAATTCTCTTACTGTAAAAGGAAGTACTGTAATCGTGAAAAAAATCGAGTTGTCATCGAACCACTAAACATTAAAGTCCTTAGATCACAAAAACAAGAAACAAGCTTGCCGAATTCCGTCGGTCGGTCTGTCTACCTGCGGTATGGCCGCACATATTTTCTTGTGTTATGTTTACGCGATTTTCATTGATTTTCCCTTGATCTGCCAAACCGATTTCAATGAAAGTTTTTCTTGTGGATTGGTATTTTTTTCAAGCTTTTATTTACTTTCACCTGTGGGTCTGTCTGTCTGTAACCAAATCTTGCAAGGTGAATTAGAACTACTTCTAAATGTACGATTGACTTGAAATTTGGTACACGTTTATAGTTCCGATGACAATACAATGCTATAATATTATTCAGTTTACACCTACCCCCTTTCAAGGGTAGGGGAGGGGGGCACTACTTAAAGTATGTTCGATTTCGTTTAAAATTGGTATATGGGGTTTTTTTTGGGGACAAGGAATATGAATTTTTTATCAGATTTTCAAAATTCAAAATGGCGGATTCAACATGGCCGATTTTGGGTTAAATGTTACAAGTCAATTTTAGCTGACTTCTACATATCCAATTCGCTTCAAATTTGGTAGGCGTTTGTAGTTCAAATAAAAATATAAAACTATGGTGTTGCTTACATTCCTTGCCTTTTCTTCAAGGCTATTGGTGGGGGCTCAACTTAAAGTATGTCCGATTTCGTTTAAAATTGATATATAGGGTTTTTATTTTTATTTATTCCGAGAAACTTATAGGTGTACAAAAAAGCACGATACTGTAAAGCCGCCCATACTCTAGCTTTATTTCTGCGATTTTTAAGTCGAAGCGAAGCCGAGAGAAGTCTTGAGTATACCATTTATTTGACGTTAATGTAAAAAAAGTTATATGGCTTATACTGTTATTATTATTCCAGGTGTGAAATTTGGCTAAATATAGCTAAACGGGAAGATTTGTTGAATAAAAATCTAAAGAATTATAGAGTGTGCAAGAAACATTTCGAAAATAAATATTTAACTGGATCCATAAATGCAAGAAAGCGTCTTTTTGATAATGCTATTGTCAAATATAATAATTCATAAAGCTACTAACTAATTATCACCCTGTCCCAAGTTTGAAATTGAAATTATTTAATAAACATTAAAAGCAAACTATAAACAACGCGAGCAGTCAACGGGAGCGATTATGAACCTTAAGCATGCAATGATCAGCAATTTCTCTAATATAAATACACTGGCAAACCTTCAGTTCGTCAGACTTTTGGTCTCACCCAAGCCAGCTCCAGAGTTAGTCACATGACTGCTTTTGGTTCAATCCGCTCTTTGGTTAGTCACATGATTGCTAAAGTTCTAATCCTTTTCCTACCCCAAACTTAGTTCTTGGTTAGCCACATCGACTGCTAAGACTAGGGGTTTCATTAACCACAGTAGAAAAGTCGAGTCTGTCAAAGTTCTTCGAGTGAAGTTTCTAAGTAGTCTGTCAAGTAGTTCAAAGTGTAGTGTCCAAGTGCTCTTAAATACCTTAACATTAAATAAAACGCAACGCAACATAAGATAAACTATATTTACAAAGCAGTGACCAAAAAGACCTATAAACAATTCATCAAACATACCTCAAGTCGAGAAAGCATGCGCACCTTAATAATTGGGTATAGGCTAGTCTCATTAAGTTTCTGACCAGTAAACGCTGTTAAAAACTCTATCGTTGGGTCTTTGACCAATATACATTGTTAATCTTTTCTCATTAAGTTTACCTAATATACTTTATTGTTTTTAAGTGCTTTCTTTATCTTCGCTTCTCACCTTACGTAAAGAATCCAGTATTACCGTCAGAGTTACACCCCTGCACGCTGAATAGGGCGTGGCATCGCGATTCAAACGTATGATGACAGACCGGTGGAGGCATTAAGAAAAAGTTAAAAGAACTGTCATCACGATTACTCGCGACACTATTCCTTCACCCTTTTGCGGCATGGGTTTGGAACATTCCTATGAATGCGAATCTGGGCAGCCTCCAAGAAAAATTCAAATTTTATCAGGTAAGGTACTTTAGAATTAGGTATCCTATGATGCAAAAAATAACTGATTTGTTATGAACCAGCTTTCTATTTTTTTAAACACTTAACTTTGTTGCCTAACCAAAATCAAAAGGTGCGTATCCACCAAAAAATCATTGGGAACAAACTTTTGCAAACGTTTGTAACTGTTCATTCGTCTCCACCAGCCAATTACTCGGAAACAAGTAGGTACTCAAAAAAGCAAAGCGCACGCACAAACAACAAATCCTTTTGATGTACCGACACCGATCGGAACACGATCAAATTATTTCAAACGTTTGCGAATGCGCGTGATATACGTCTCCACCAAACAAATAATGAGTTTGCAAATATTTGCCAATAACCACAAACATTTTGTTCACTTGGTGGATACGCACCTACAGATTGCGTCCCAGGCGGCAGCCTTTGCTTCTGCTTTTTATGGATACCGCGTTTTTATGTGCTGCATTTGTTTGAATTTATAGCTAAATAATAAATTAATCAATTATAGATATATCTTAGCAAATTTTGTTTATAGAACTCAATTTTCATTCTTCCGTTCATATTGAAGTATACAAAGGGAGGTTACATTGTTCTCGTAAGGGACTCTATTGATAGAAAAGTTGATTTGATGGCGTCTTTTAACGCATTTTTGTAGTGTTTTTTTTTTAATTTTTTATAGTATTCAAATTTCTTAATCAAGTTTTTTTTACAGACGTTTTATTATCAGGAGCCAGTACCAGTAGTAGTGATAATTTGAAGTTATCATCGCAAAATTTAACCAAGCCAGAGGGTCTTATCAAGATTGATGTGTCGACAAGTCCCACTAGATGTTCGCCGTTAGTCTCACCATCTACAACAACCCAAACTGCACCAAGTCTTAGTACAAATACAGCTCGAAAAATCAAGCTAAAATATCAAATCAAGTCATTAAGAAAAAAACTTTTACAGCGTAAAAAATTGTTTAACAAAGAACACAGTAAGCTCCGCTATTTCGAGACGCTGTGCGATAATTTCTAACAAAACCGCTTGCTGATATTGTTAAGGTTCAGGGTGAC
>JAEQML010067162.1:0-19332 GCA_016904865.1 Pissodes strobi
AACACCTCATAACTTTCCCCACAAAAGTGTGCAAAAATTGAAAATAGATGTGCAAAATTGTGCAAAATTAGTAAAACCTAGCGGCATCAAATTTTTTCCACTTTTTGACAAACGGGGGGGGGAAAAATCAATTTTTTAACACCTCATAACTTTCCCCAGAAAAATGTGCAAAATTTGAAAATAGGTGTGCAAAATTCGCCGAATCGAGTGGCATCAAAATTTTCCAATTTTGTAACAGACGGGGGGGAATGGTCAAGTTTGCCCCCCGTATAAAGAACAGCTCTAGTTTTCCTTGTGTGGTTGTGCAAAATTTTATTTGCGGTGTGCGAAATTGTGCAAAATGTGTGCAAAATTATGCTTCATTTATTTTTGAAATTTGTTTAATACGGGGGGCAAACTTGACCGACCCGATATGTTTACACATCAGTGTCTCGCTCGAGTACTAGTAGACTAGCTAATTTTTTTGCGCTAAACCAGTGCCTCACCCCTGCCTCTGTGGTTTCAAGCTGTAGAGCTGCCTGATCAATTGATCCCGCTGAGAGCGAAATCGCGATGCCATCTGCAAAAACGATATATTGTTCTATATCACTGTTAAAAAGAAGGTCATTTACATAAATTAGGAATGGAATTGGCCCTAGGACAGATCCTTGAGCCACATCTATATTTACACCTTGGCGGTTTTGGATCTGTTGCCTACCTGACCGAAAATTCAACTGACTTTCAGTAAGCCTTGTTAGCGCAAAGGGCTACGCTACATTGACGTCAAATCTCATTGAAACGAACTTTCAGGATCAGAAAACCTCATCAAAATTCGACAATTCGTGTGTTTTTCCCGTTTTATTTCTTTGACGAGCAGTTTAGTATTACGTGTGTGGCCAAAAAACTTTATATAAATACGCATGAACTTTTAGATTCATTGATGAAACCCAAACTGCAATCTGCAGAAATTATATTTAATTTTTTGCTTGTTAAGGCCAGTGATACCTCAAAATTAGCAGGAAGAGTTAGTTAATGTATTAATTATATCCGTGCGACGATTTGACGCTTCAGCAAGAGGTTTTCAATGAAAACAGTACCTATCTCCTCATCGTTTAGTTTTCCCACCTACTAAGAAATTAAATTTTTAGAAGCAGCTCGCAGAACAGAAAAGTACACTTAAAACTAATCCGTGTTTCTTGAAAGGGCGCCAAAAATAAAATAACCGTTGCCTTTAAAGATTTAAAGTTTCGCACTTTTATCCTTCTTGAAAACCGCTTCTGAAAAGGATATCTAGGAATGTGAAAGAAAACTGTAAAATTATGAGCCGTGAGGAAATAAAGGAACAAGGTCGCTGCATGATTAGAAGAGTTTTCTATAGCCATGGCAAGTTAGCGAGTGCTGACATCCGCTTTTAGGGCATAAAGTGGTCCTGGGTGCACGGCTTACTCTCCTATTAACTGGGTATCGTTATTTATTCATTCGCTCTCAAAAAAGTTCATTGCAAAGAATATTTTTACATTAAATAAAAAGATAACTTTGCTCAAATATACTTACCTTATGCGAGGTGCCTCAATTAAAACGGGCACATCTAATTTAGGGGATGTGTTTCAATATTGACATCCAATTTGTAAAATAAATAGCAAGTTTCCAAATAAGAGCAAATAAATGATATTAGAAAAAATTATATGTCTGCAGCCAGAACCAAAAAAAATCTTAAGATTGAAATTTTGTAACCTTCTGAACAGGAACGCAATATTACTAAATATACTCAGCAGGAACGCAAGCCACATTTATACTAATACGTCATCTCAAAATAATGGAAATATGCGCAGCCTCAGCGCATTCTCCTGGACATACTGCATATATCAAGGTATTGCGTTAAATCCTACCTTGTTAAATCTGCTTTAAATGTGCACTAGCATCTGCAGTTATTTAAAACACCATCCATTGATTGCTCTGCGCTAGCTCTGGTAGCAAAACCAAGAAATCTAACCAACACATCCAAGATATGGGCAAAGTCCAGAAAAAAAGCTCTAAAACAACTTCTGCTTTGTCTTCGATTGAGTCAACACGTCCCATAGCGGCTCTTTTGTCGCCATTTGTATATGTCATTGGGTGTACACGTGGTAAACGTTCAGTGCTCGTTTTTCTCTCTGCGGAAAAATCGGGCGTCCTAGTCAGGAAAAATCCCCACTCACGCCGGTACCCAGACCGAGGAGAACCGGATGTTTCCGTGGAACCATTTTTTGCTGTTTCGTGCATAGCTTATGGGTTTTGTGCAAGAGTCGGAGCACAGGAGCACAGGCCCGTCATATTGAAGGTTCCTACCAAATAGGCCCCTCATTCTAGACTAACGTGTAACACAAGCAGAAGGGTATCTCTGCCTCTGTCTAAGCACCGGAAGAGGGGTGTGCTGACGAATTGCCTTGTAGCAAATGCAACCGCTCCCAGAAGGGGGAATTGTTAATCAGCAATAGAAACAAACAAACAACAAAAGCTTTAAAACCGTGGAAGCATTTTTCTAAGTTTTTTTGTAAGCAAAGGGCAATTCATGGTGTGTATTTGAAGACACGCTTGGCAACAACAAAGCCGAAAGGCAGCGAGTATATTTAGAAGAACGCGCAATTTCGGGATGACATGTGAATATGGGCGGAGCTTGCCTTGGGGTCAATTATATTTAGTAATATTGCAACCAGTACCTTAAACTCAGAAACAGAAATATTTTTATTGACATTCGTGAACGTAGACATAATTACTAAACATGCAATTTTTGTATTGTTTAGAAATTATTCTTGTTCTGATTTTTATAACTTTTTAATTTACTTGAGCATGTTTGGGTTAACTTTGGCTAGATCTGAGTCTTATAGGTGACCTAGACCAACACAACTAAAAGGCTTTTTAGTAAGTTTCTGTTCGGATCAGCCAGGGATATCAGAAAAAATGCAAGCCAAGAATATTACTAAGAGTGTGACAACACTGAATTTCGCTAAGGATGTGCGGTTCCTTTAAAAAACTTCCACTTTGCATATGTTTATTATAGGAACGCTTGAAGATATTATTCTCAGATCTGATTTTTGTTCATTTGTGAGCAGGTGCTCGACTAGGTTTCGGAAACATCTTTCAAAGGTTCTGGTTGTGCAGTTCAATTTGCTAGCTATTGTCTTCATTGATTTTAATATTTAAGTTCTCTTTTAATCACCCGGCTGTCAAGCTCTTCTTTGATCTAAGAGTTAATAAAAACTTAACAATTTGTTCGACACAAATGTAACATTCAGTTTGTCTATTATTTCAAGCCAATTCGAGGAGATTTCGTGTTTTACGTTATTGTCAGGCACATCATAATTTTGACAGTTAGACTGGTTCGATCGAATCGACGTTTCCAGGTAACGGTTGCCTGCCGATTTTTAAGGTATATTTACTTTCTGCTTGGCGAATATGGTTTAGAGCAGAAGTTCGATTAACCGAGCTATGACGTTAGGTGCTCCATCAAGCGGTTGGGTTCGTTATTTTAACTAAGTTATGTTGGTAACAATGTTTCGGAGCAGGGTGTTGAAATTAATTCCGTAAGAGATCCGGGTTATGATACTTTTGTTACGTTTATGTAATTCGATCCTAACCAGTGCCATTAAAGCTACCTATAAAAGTTTTTGTTGAGTTAGTGAAAATCCTACATCCACGTGGTAAGTCACAAAGTCTTCATGCTGTCTTCAGTGCAATTAATTTCATTTTCCAATCTTTATAGAAGAATTTATGTTGCTGTTGCTCTCTATGGCAGATTCTTGGAATTAACTGTCATTACTTTTGAAGAAATCTCTCTATAATAGACACTGTTTGTTTTGTTCCACTGGCCAATACCAGAAAGACAAGATGCTATAGAACCCTATAGATTGTTCTATAGCGAGCTTTTTCGTTAATTCCGTATCAAAATTACTTTCTTTGGATGATTGATAAATTGAGTTGGTTCTCAAAAATGTTAACTTAAAACCCTGAAAAGAAGGCACACAAGTGTCAACCAAAAATGCGATACCTCCTTTGAATTTTTTTTATTGGAACTTGCAAAAGATACAGCAGTCAATAGACTAATATTAGACGTAAGAGTGTATTTTTTTTAGTTTCATTTAAATAATTCTATTAAAAATAATATACATAATAAAGCTGGCCTCGTTATTTTGTTTTAATTATTGCATTGACTTTTGCTAGGTTTGTGCTGCGCTGTGCCGCAATACATTTTCAAAAATGTATAAAATTCTCGCGGAATACAAAAAGTTTTTGTTATGCTGAGTGGTGTCCTTGTGCTGACTTGTGCCGCCATTCAATGAAATAAATAAAATAAAAAAATAAAATAAATTATCCAAGTTCGTTAAAAGCTATGGCAATGCATCATCGGGGGTCATTTGTGGTGAGGCAAATTTGTTCAAATATCCCGTAAATTCATTTTATTCACATTATTTGGGTTAGTAGTACTGCGCACTGTAGCCAGATACAAGGGAGGGACTGGTAACTGGCCCCGTAAATGTATCCACTGTTCTTTATCTCTTTTTTTTTTTCACGTAGCTTCCTATACTTATTTCGTTGTCATTTATCTAGGCAGGCGAACGTAGGCGGTGCAATCATCGCTTTCCTCGTGGTTGCCAAGTTGCCTCCATTTTCTATATATAAATTTGGATGTCATTTTTTTGCTAACGCTTGATTAAAGAAACAAAAGATATACCATGAACCAAAAATTTTCAATTTGACAACGCTGCACCAGGACGGCGACGTTTGGCTTCTTGTAATGGCGGCTGTGTTTGGTTTTTCTGTTTACGTACATTATTTACTTTTATTAGTGATTAGAGTGTAGATTATTTAATTTGTGCTTTTTAACAGACAATTTAAGATAATAGTGAGATTGATTGGGTTCAAGTGTGAATTTGCAACGTCTTTGTCCATATATTACTTGCATTTGTCATTCAGTTGAACTTATGCCACTTTTGATTGTCTTTGCTTTCATTTCTTAAAGACAGATTACCCAGAAATAATAATCGAAAGTAGCATTAGTGCAATTTAATTAAATTTCTGTCAAATTCACCTAATCAATAATTGAAAGTCTTTACAACTAATAATGATAATAAATATTTATATTTATATTATAAATTTAGTAAATGGTAATGAAGATTCATAGTCAACTTGGCCATTAAATTTTACAATGTTTTTTCTTTTAGTGATATTGAATCGCAAAACCAAATAAATGGCAATTTTGAGTTATATGGGAGTATTTATTTAATTGAACCTCCAAATATTGACGAAATAAACAAAAAAAGAAAAGATGCTTAATTTGAATTTGGCGGGTAAATGACAGCGTCCGCGTCGTGCGCCATCTGCGTTCACCTGCCCTGAAGACAGACAAAGAAGGCAAGGTAGCTTTCTCTCTCTCGAATGATTTATTAACATTCAGTTGCGCGTCTCTTCCTTGTCCCTTGTCTCTGCTGTAACGGCTCTTTGGTTGCAATTCGCACAAGCCATTGGGGGAACACGAGGCAATTGTTCAAGAACCGTTGTTTATCCCCAAGGAAGAATTCGATGTCCTAGCCAGAAAAAAATCCTATTCATGCCTGTACTCAGTCGGGGGTACCAATTTTGTCTGTGCCGTATGCAAAATTTTCACCGCCATACTTGATGTACCATTCAGTGCAATAGTTTTGTACAAAATTCGGGAATCACCAGGGGCACAAGCCCGTCATACTGGAGGTTCCTACCAAATAGTCCCCTCAAACTGGAATAACAGGCTAACAAGCAGAAAGGTAGATCTGCCTCTGTCTAAGGCGCCGGAAGAAGGGTGTGCTGGCGATTGCCTAGTAGCAAAGCCAACCGCTTCCCGAAAGGGGGTCATAGCGACTTACTCCAATAATTCACTTCTGTGATTTATTTGGGGCAGTTTAAGTTAGTTTTTGTTGATTGTATGGTGGAGAGTAGTGATGGCACAAGCGAATATTACCAAGAGAAGTTACCGTCATATTACGTAAATTACGGTAATACTACCGCAGACGCGGGGTAACGTTACATTAGTCCAACAAGGAGAAGCTATTAATAAGTAAAAGATGGCGCCGAATGATATACAGTCGATCGTGTCAAGGCTTAACAGATTAAACAAAAATGACTTAATAGAAATTATTGTGTACAAAAAGTTACCGGATCACATAACGGACAGCTATTTGCTAAAGTTTTTATCCGAAAAATCATGTGAAAAGTGTAGTGATGCCAATGCAAATACCGATGTGTTTTCGGATGCTGTGGATGCTATGGCGGACTCGGCATGTCACGTGTACACCTGTTTACGCAATAAAGCAGAATTAGAAGCAAAACAAAGTGAGTTTTTGACTTTAAATAAGTTAGTTATGCAGCTTGAAAGTAGAATAAATGACCAGGAAGAAATAGTTAGACTATTAAAATTGGATAACCTCAATAGAAATTTCCCGCCAACCAGTACACAATCCACAAGATCAGTCGGTGTGACAGATAAACAGAAACCTTCACCGCCTGTTTCGATTCAATCAAAAACTGATCCAAAGGAACCCCGAGTTGTAACTGGTCAAGCGCAAACCGAAAACAATGTGTTTACATTATCACAAGTAAACAAGGGTATTCAAAGTGCAATGACCTCCAGAGAAAATAAACCTATAGGTGTAAATATAAACAAACGCCAAAGCAAAAACAAACCTCTAATAGGTACTGGACAAGCTTCTGCAAGCGGATCAAATAACACATCTATTAAAGCGACAACTAAATTGGGTTATCTATATGCCTATAGATTCGACCCAGCAACTACACCGGCGGACCTAGAAAAACATCTTAAGACATGCAAACCTGATATAGACTTTAAATGCAAACTTTGGAACAAAAGAGAGCACACCGCATCTTTTCAGATCTCTTTTCCTATCAAAGATGTTGGCAAGGTATATGACGCCGATTTATGGCCTGAGGGTGTTGCAGTGCGCCGATTCAAATTTATGAAAGCAAATTTTCAGAATTCCGACCAGGGTCACCAAGCGTCCTAGATAATATAGCCATAAGTAGTTTTAATCCAAATTTTAAAACTGTTGACTCGTACTCCAATTGTACTAGTATAATGCACCTTAATGTTCAATGTCTAAGTACAAAATTAGACCAATTACTGTTGTTTTTGGAACAAAATGATTACGATATTCTTTGCTTCTCTGAGCATTGGGCCAATGAATATAATTTAAAATTAGTGAATATTTTTGGTTATAAATTGTCAAATTTTTTTTGTAGGTCTAACACAGTCCATGGTGGTACCTCCATATTTGTCAAAAATTCTATACCCTTAAAAAGATTAAACCTATCTTGCTACTGTCATGAAGTAGATGCTGAATTTAGCGGCATACTGTTGCCGATAACGCAAACCTCTGTTGTCTGCCTCTACAGGTCATGTCTTGGCGATTTTGATATTTTTTTAAAGAAATTCGAGGAACTTTTAGATTACCTCATATCATCATCTAAAAAAATAGTAATTTTGGGTGACTTTAATATCAACTTTAGAATGGCTAATCCCAACAATAATTTAATAGAGTTAACACACCTTATTAGTTCCTATGGATTAAAGGTAAGCATCTCTGAATTTACTAGAGTAACTACTACATCACAAACGTGCATTGACAATATTCTTACTAATATCGATCATCCCTACAAAATAGAAATAGTGGATCCATGCTTGTCGGATCATTATGGTCAGATAATTCATGTAAAGGAAGGTTTACCTTCTGACAGTCCTCCTATATTAATACGTAATTTAAGTGTAAAAAATTTAAATAGGTTCAATGAGTCCTTACAGAGCACCAACTGGGACTGTTTTTTTGAAAATAATACAGATTCAAATTCGCTAACCAATTATTTGTTGGATATTTTTAACGGTCTTGTTACCAAACACTTTCCATATAAAAAACTCTCCTGTAAACAATTTGACCCGACTGGCTGGTTTAACGATGATTTGCGAAAAATGAGGGAAACACTTTCGACCATAAAAATTATGTCTGATCATTCAAAATCTCTACAAGACTACAATATATACAAACGGTTTAAAAACAATTACAGAAAAGAAATTAAAAATGCTAAAACTGCTGCGCACAGAGAACGCTTACTTAACTCATTAGATAAACCTAAAGATTCTTGGAAACTAATTAACCATGAATTTAATAAAACTTGCAAATCAATAGATAGTAAAATAAGCGCCAACGAATTCAATAAATTTTTTAGTACTATTTCTGGTACAATTACAGAATCTTTAACAACGCCTACCAGAAAACATTCTGAATATATAAATTTTTTGCAACGACCAAATTCATCATTTTTTTTATCCCCAGTTGTACAGCACGAAGTCGAGGTTGCCATTAGCAACTTAAGAAACTCTAACTGTTATGATGTTTATGATATTAACACAAAAATGCTTAAGTTTTGCAGTAAAACAATTGCTCCGTATTTTACTATATTAATTAATAAATGCTTTACTGAGGACAGTTTTCCGGATGCTTTAAAAATTGCAAAAGTGTTGCCCATTTTTAAAAACAGAGACACGGAGCAGCCTGAAAATTATCGTCCTATTTCAATATTACCTGTTATGGGAAAAATCATAGAATCTATTTTAAAAAATAAAGTTGTATCATATTTTGAAAAATTTAAAATATTGGTGAATAATCAATTTGGTTTTAGAAGTAAACATTCTACCATACAGGGAATTTTAAAGGTGGTCAGCGAGATTGTTGAAGGTCTGGACGGCGGTGAACTGAGAGCCGCAGCTCTATGTGACCTAAGTCGAGCCTTCGACTGTGTCTCGCATCCAATTCTACTTGATAAATTGTATTATTATGGCGTTAATGGGATACCTTATATACTTTTCAAATCTTATCTTACCAATCGACAACAGGCAGTTGTGATAAATAAGGAAGTCTCACCTCAAACATTGATTAAGACAGGGGTACCACAAGGATCAATCCTGGGGCCCTTATTATTTATTATTTATATTAACGACTTCAGCGCAGCAGTTGCCCCTAGTAGTTGCGTTTTATATGCTGATGATGCAACAATAATAACTTCTGGGCAAAGTCGCAGTGCCTTAAACAATAATACTGAACTAGCTTTAACAACGGCACAAGATTGGTTTACAAGTAATAATCTCAAACTTAACAATGATAAAACCCAAAAGATTTCTTTTAGTTTTAACAACGCTATCACAGACGGCTCCCACGTTAAATTATTGGGAGTTATCTTGGATGATGGACTTAAGTGGTCGGCCCATATAGATGAACTGTGCTCTAAATTGAGCAATCAAATATATTTACTCAAACAAATAAAAAAATCCTTTGATACCGAGGTTCTAAAAATGGTTTATTTCGCAAATTTTCATTCAGTACTAAGCTATGGAGCGATTCTGTGGGGTAACGCAGTACAGTCTGATAGGGTATTTAAGCTTCAAAAGAGAGCTATTCGCACAGTAGAAGGAGTGGGGCCTCTAACCTCATGCAGGTCACTTTTTAAAAAATATAACATTATGTCCCTTCCGTGTATCTACTTGTATCAGAGTCTTCTAGAGATACACAGAAACAGAAATGCTTACACCAGTTTATCAGACCAACACCCATATCGGACGCGTTTTTCTCACGCTTTGGTACCGCCAAGACATCGGCTTGTTAGTGCGGATCGTAATTCGCTAGATGTAATGCTTTACAATAAACTTGGCAACACTGTTAAATGTCTCGACGATGCAAAATTTAAGATAAAAATTAAAAAACATCTAACACAGAATACTTTTTATTCTGTAAATGAATATATGGAGGCACCATCCCCGGACTAATTTTTTTTAATTGGTCTTTGATATGTTTTGTTTGTTATTTATTTGTCTGTATACATTTAAAAAAAATGCTTTTTATACTTAGTAGATTTTAGTTTGTATTATCTTATTGTTTAAGTATGTTACATCTGTGGTATAATTTATACTATTTTAGATGCTGTAACTATGTAATGTTTTTGACTTGCAACAAACATAACTTTGTAACGTTGTCAAATAAAAGTTTATCTATCTATCTATCTATCTATGTTGATACTCTAACACCCATCAACCAATTTGTTGAACAGAAATCTAACCAACTATTTAGGTAAACATGAATTAGGGGTTTTCCAAGTCGCATGGTCGTAAAGGGTTACTGGGTTAGTTCTACAGCAACAGAACGAATTTTGAGTCTCTTCTGAGTCCTGTTCTAGCAGAGAGATTTAAGATCAGATATTAGGTGACACAAGTTTACCATAATATGATGATCCAATCGAGTTTTTATGATATGGTATGGTATAGTATGGTAGGTAGAGGGGTCGTTAGCAAGATTTTACCTCCAACACGTCCAACACAATTGATCTCTTGTGTATACCCTTCTATTTTACATGGAAATTCCTATCTCCTTCCAGGATCTCAGAATAATTTGAGGGTTGAGCTTTTGTAGATCCCCCGGTGTCACAAGGACATTTTCGAGATGCCTCAACCTTTGGCGAGGCAGTTCCTGACATTCGCAGAGTAAGTGCTCTGACGTTTCTGCCATAGTTTGGCACAATCTGCATTGTTCGTCAGTGGTTTTCCCCGTTTTCTTCAGGTGGTACTTCCAGGGGCCATGTCCAGTGAGAAGGTCTACGACCAGTTTTATCTAATTTTTTTTTGCAGCTTGAGAAGCTTTTTTGTTTAGTCAGACAATTGAGAAATGAGGCTCTTGGTCTCTCTCTACCCAGGTGCATTGGCCCAATGTGTCTCTTTCCGCCTTTGTCCCCAATTTCTGAGTTTATTCATTACGTGTCCTCTAGTGATGCCACAGAATGATTGTAACCCGCAAAAGGTAGTCTGTGCACCATTCCGTGCGAGCTGGTCAGCGGCTTCGTTGCCTTCCACACTCTCGTACCCTGGTACCCACATCAAGGTGAGTGTGTTTCTGTTTGCCAGTTGATCTGTAGCAATCCGACAATCCCACGCTAGCCAAGAGTTCAGCTAGATGCTAACGCTTTTAAGGATGCTTGACTATCTGATAGGATATAGATATTTGCACCTCTTAGGCCGTTTTGGCACATCCAGAGATGGCATTTAGTTCTGCTTGAAAGATTGTGGGAGTGTTTCCTAAAGGTGCAGAGATTCGACACATAGGTCATAACTCCGGATCCTACTCCTTCTTTTATCTTTGATCCATCTGTGTATCAGACAAGTGATTCCCTCTCTAGTTGTTTTAGTCTTTCCTCTGTAATATTGCGGTCTTCAATTACCACTTCAAAGGAGCGATCAAAATGGAGTTTTGTTTCCATTGTATCGGTTGTTTTGGTCATCGCCTCTGGACATCCAGCCTTCAGAATTTTAAGGTGACCAGTCAGGTTTCCTAACTTCAGTTTTTGTGTCTGAGTGACTCTATACGCACTGGCCCAGGCCTCTTTTTCTATACATATGTGCAGCGGAGGGAGGTCAAGTAGGGATTCCAGAGCTGCTGTGGGGCACGTTTTCATAGCCCCTGTGATAACCAAACAGGCGAGCCTTTGTACTCTTGTTAGGTTTCGCTGTGTTGATATTTCCTTTGTTTTTACCCACCACACCAAGCAGGCGTAATTTATAATAGGCATAACAACAGTATTATAGGACTACCATATGACGGAGGGTTTTAGCCCCCATGTTTTACAATAGGGTCGTCGACAGGCTCAAAGCGCTGCCGTTGCTTTTTTGATAGTTTTTCCAGGTGTGGGTTCCAGGTTAGTTTCTGGTCAAGAACGATGCCACGATACTTAACCTCTTCTAAAAGCTTAACCGTTGTCCCTCCCAAAGTAGATGATTTGAGGTTCAGCTTTCTTCTTTTTGTGAATGGGATCACGACGGTTTTGCTTGGGTTGACATTTAGTCTTTCCTGCTTACACCATGTGCCGACAAAGTTGAGTGCACTTTACATGCGTCCTGAGAGTCGAGTTTGTATAAATAGATTCCGATATGGGAAACTATTTCTATGCTCGCGGTTGTACCTACGTTGAAGTGGAAAGTCAGAAAATTTGTAAGAGATAATATGTTGGTCTTCTAGTGTTCCAAAATTTTATAATATCTGTTAATACCTGATTCTCTTCTTTTTTTTTGGTGGTTATTAAAATACGCGTGGCGATTCATCTCACCTTTGTTTTACATTGGAAGACCATTTTTATTATTTTATTACCTGTATTGTTATCTTATTTTAATGTATTCATAGAATACAGATGTTAATTTTATTTTTTACTAGACTGATCAAATTCTTATTAGTAATATTTATAAATTCATCAGATTACCTGACATATATAAAATAAAGCTTTAAGAGAAACCAAATACATATTCTCCTAAGAATAAAATCAATATTGAATAAATATATCCATACATATTATCACTATTACGAATATTTTTACCAAAAAATTAAATACTGTTAATCACTAGTAGAGGGCATTGGATGAACTACACGACGAGTACATACATAGAAGGGAATACTGTATTCCGTTCATAAATAGGTGTGCATTTTTGCATTCATTTACCTGAATAAAAGGAAAAGATAGACACCCGTTGTGCACTTTTTTCATCCATGATTTTTGCTACCTTCTCAGAAGGTGAAATGTAACTGCAGCAAGCATCTCAAGAATAAATTTCGCAACCTCAACTCAGGGCCACAACCCTGCGCAAATCAATCCCGATATATTGTCATAGTTTTGAATGAAATCGGACAAATTTTGCTTTTAAATTATTAGACACATTTTGCAAATAAATAAATAAAAATAAAAATGACACAAGTCAGCACGAACCGAGCACAAACGAATTGCCATATCTACGGGAACTATTCCAACATTGTTGGAAATACATTGTGGCACAAGTTAGTACAGTAAAAATTGCGTGGCTAACTTTATGAATATTTAAAAATATATTTAATCGCATTATACCCTAATGAAACTAGGGGACAATAACATAAATATATAATCCCAAGATAACAATAAAACTATGCCTACTACTGAAAGGCAACCCCAATAAACAGCTAGAAAAGACATATTGTATACTTCTTTACGCAATCTCTTGTACGTCGAAAACCAGTCCAGGGCCCGAAATTAAGCATGTAAGTGTTAATTTTGTTTGGTTTCATTCCACAATTGAATTAGCCGAAAATTAAATTAACATATTAAGCTCTAAGCCAAAGTAAAGAGGGTGAATTCCCATGGTTCGGTTCGAATCGCTTAAAGCATAATAATTCTCGGAATACTGACGCTTCAAATCTATTCAAGCAGTAGATTTGTAGATTTCAACTTTGATTTAGAGTTAGGGAGAAGATGCCAAGATTTTATTTTATCTATCTATTATCGAATAATCGATAATAGATTTTAGAATATCATGAGAATAAAAGGAATTGCCATGACATGTTGAAAAACTGATGGGCTCAAAAATGCAACGTCGTTTCATTTAATTCAATTAAAGCACTTTAAGTATCCCAATAAGAAGTTGTAAAATGTCATTACCTATCATTTATGATAGAGATTATAACGTTTTTCTCTTCTTCGCCACGCTTATATTAATTTTCCTAATAATTAAGCCTTAGTTATTTTAGGGGATATGTTGCCTATGTGGTCAACTTCTTAAATGGCGTCTATAAAAATATTCCCCCAGTAAAAATCTGTAAGCCGTGCACTATCAAATTATCCTCGAAAGCTTTCTGTCCGCTGGAAACCAACTAACCATGGCCATATCAGAAAATCAGCTTTGAAATGAGAAAGCCGATTATGGCCTGAGTCTATATTTTATATCCTTCGTCGACTTCCTGGCAAGGAATTGTTCGGAAAATTGGAGAAAATTTAGGACAAAAATACCAATAGATACATTTTGTCGTGCTGATTTGGCAAGATTCACATACAAATGCTTTTGGATTTTGTTAAGCTTTTGCTGTAGAAAATATAAAACGACTATAAGGAAGCAGGAATAAGATAACCTGATATCACTCTAACAATTATTCTTGTAATGAAATTAGCAGAATTATTAGTGGGATGTACCAGAGTCCCAAGAAGCATTTAAAAATTTAAGGGGCTGTTAGAGGTTATTTAAAAAATGTCTTTTTAGAGCTATCTTATTTTAATTTCACTTTTGATGTAATGATACTTACGACCCAAGGAGCTGACTCTAAAGGAGGCAGTAAAACACCAGTTTTATACACAATACCGAAACACACTCCATGTTAGCATCGTAGAAATGATTAAAACAAATTTTTGTGGATAAAACTGTGTTGATGTCCAATTTGCCGAAGCTTTCACACCCCATCTTCTAAAAAGATACTGTTACAGAGTATTCTCAAATCTAGAGGCTTATTGATGAATCTTAAGTACCTTGGCAGTATGTATATGATTTGTTTTCGGCTCTAGCGTAGCTTACTACCAGAAAAATTAAAATGCTGCAATACTATTTATACTTTACCCTTTGAATTACTGTGCTAGTAACAAACCCTCTGAGTAAAGATAAATGTGTACCCTTATTAGTAGAGAAACCCTGGTGCATTGACCATTTTGGGAGCCCTCTCATTTCTATTACCCACGTGAGCTATGATAATTTTTTGAGCATGGGTCATTTGCGCGCCGCGGTCACTTTTACCTTTTGCTAGAGATTTATTGCCCCGATTGGCAATAGGACAATTGCGCGTAAAAGAGGGATTACAGAATGGTACCGACTGTAATATAAATGTTAGACATAGTGATGGGCAAAACCGAATTATTTTGATAACCGAATTATTTGTATTCAAATAATATTAATAACCGAATGACTATTTGAATAATCATTCGAATAAATTCAGGTTAGCGATCGCAGCCGGTTAGGAAGGAGGTTCAGCGTCATCGGCATCGTATTCGTAACTGCTGTAATTGTCTTATTATGTATGGATTAATAAATATTACGACTTATGTATTGCTCTATTGCTCCTACTTCTAAATTCCAACATATAACCTAAAAACTAAACAAACATTAGGTGATAATTGGTGTTATGTATTCGTTACGAAGAAGTTTATGAAAGGAATAAGAAATATATGGGGCTGCTTGCTAATCGCAACAAAAAATATCGGCCGGCCGGATTAAAAGAGAGCGCCTTCTATTTTGATTCTTTGAAGATGTCAACAACTTGCTGTATTTGCACTTTCTAGGGGTTCAGGCGCCGAAAATTGGATATTTTGTTTATGTTAGGTACGGAATAAAATTGAATTGTGTATGTAATCTTAACTTAACATTCGCTAGTTTTCAACCCCCCAAATTCGGCTTCCACAATTTCACATCCTACCGGTACATTTGAAATTTTAAAACTCATCTTTTATTCGAGCTAAAACATCGAAACTTCCTTCATAACTCATAATTAAATTAAAACTGCTCCTTACTCGTTGATCATTCGACAGATCGACGCGACAGCCAGGCTTGTTCCTTCGTAGTTCGTGTTCGTATTTGAATTCGTACGTATCAGGTTCAGGTTATTTTTCATTCGAATACTTGTGGAATGAAAACCGAATAATACAGGTTATTTTAATAACCGGATAACAGGTTATTTTTCATTCGAATAAGCCCATCACTAGTTAGATATAATACCCCCGTTACGTTTCGTGCTCAAATATTTGGACAATTCGGAAATGAACTAACCAAAACTAACCCAAGGTATACTCAAAATCAGAAAAACAGAATAGCTACGGGGGCTCAACGAACAGGAACTAAACAAAACTTACTCAAGGCATACCCAAAATCAGGAAAAATAAATAAAAAATGCTGTACGACAATCCAATCTTACATTTTTTCCAACAACGATTCATACAAACATTTTATGATACAGTTGCCCTATGGCGCGCAACTGTCCCATATCCGACAGCCGGCACGCAATTGACCAACACCCAATTTTTTAAATGGCGCGACAAGTACAGGTGTCGACCACCTGAACTACGTCATTTTGTAATATAAAGGCCTAATCATGTTGACAACGTTTGCTTCTTAACCGAATAAATTGAACGTAACCCAACTAATAGAGCTCGATGGCAAGGAAATGTTCTCACGAAATTCGAAAAATTGAGATAAGCAATTTTAAACATTTTTGTTTAAAAACAGCTCTTGTTAGGGATTTAGATACTTCAACTTGCACCTGTTAACTGTCATGCAACATATTTCTTCTACGACTGCCCTGAAAATAGATAAAAACGCACTAACAACTGCTCTTGAAAACTGGATATTTCACACGCTTATTCGGGTATTTAGATAAAAGGGCTTCGTCCCCGTTTTAGAGCTTCGCCTTGAGAGGTCCCATTCCCAGATCTCTAGCTTCTTTCATTAGGAATAAAATTTTTTGCTAAATCAGTAATAAAAAAGTTTCCCAGATAATATGTAATTTTCTACCACACTCCCAGTGGGGCACCCTGTATGTGGCAGTCGTAGAAAAAGTACAGTGTGCTACACGTGCTGAAAAGTCTTTTCACTCTCAGAGACTTTATGACACCAAACTGTCTCATTCGTGTGAAAAGTCCTATTTTCAGCACTTGTTGCAAAATATACTAATGTTGTATTATATCAGCAGTCATTTTTAATACGTCATCTAAAGAGGAAAAATTAACCGAATGCTAGGCATAAGTAAAAACATCAAAAGGCGAAAATATGCTCCAGATTATTCGGTTTTCCAATAAACAAAATATTATTTTGTTACGACACTTTAACTCGAAATGGCAGAAGTTTACAATTAACACACCCCGTATAAAAAGCATCATAATATCTAAAGTGCCTATTTTTCGGTAGACTCTAGTCGAGTAAGAGCTCTTTCACACTAGGCTTCTGTATGCGAGATACGCGTATCCGAGATAAAGAATCGCAGTCGCAAATTGGACTGCTGCATCGAATTCACGTATTGATACCTATGATATCTTCTCCGTTGCAAAAGTCTCCATGTCTGAACAGGTCCATATACCGTAATGGTAATTTTGTATGCGGCATACGCATTCAGCGTCCGGCGGCTGAGTTGCCGGGATGCGGATTCTGTATGCATCGCTCGTGCGATGTGAGTAGGTCCATTTGAATTTATGTTTAGCCTGTGTCTCAGATACGCGTATTTCGCATAAAGTATCCTCGTGTGAAAGCGCTCTATTTGATTTTTCTATATAAAAAATATTTTTCGGAAAAAAAAAAACCTTCATTTCTTTGATCAACAAAACAATGTTTTGACATTTTTTTCATATTTTTTTCACCTCTAAATTTCCTGCTGTCTCAGTTTTTTCGTCAAAATTATGAAATATTTCGACGGCATTTTTCTAAGAAATCGCAGTTTTGAAGTGATCTCAGAAACGGAAAAAAATCACACCACCTACGTGCAAAATCTGAAATTTCCAATCGTAATTATTTTAGAGAAAAATGACGTTGACACTGAGGTTATGCAAATGAGCGACAGCAGAACGCCACTCGTTGCGGCTCAGCTTCACTCGCTACCGTAAACTTCGACATGTTTTTGACATATTTAGCCTCGCCTACCAAAATGTGACAACTAGAAACCATAGATTCTAATGCCATTGTAACCCTTGATGTCTTGGCTTTCAACCATGAGAAAATCAGTTTTGTCCCTCATCCCTTTCTCCCTTTTTTTTTGTCTCCTTTTTGGTGTCGAAGTTACCCGTTTATGGGGTAACTTCGGCTCCCTATGTATTTTAGTGGGTCGTTGAACTAGGAAAGCTACTGGGTAAGTTCGACAACAATGAAGTAAAAATCTGGTTAACTTTACATAGTTTTGCCATATTTTAAGGGTCAGAAGTATCAACTAAGAGTACAATAAAAGGCCATTTATGTTATAAAACGATTGTATTAAAATAAAAACCTTTGGTTTTAAGGCACATTTGGTTTAAAAAACAAATCACATTCTCTTATAAAAGTAAAACTGAAAAAAGCATTCTCAAAAAGTAAACAAACAAAGTAAAATACTACCTAGGTACTAACACTCAGTCTTTAGTCATCATCCTCGCAAACAGGACATTCGTAATTGACTCGGTTTGAACCATTATTACAATGTTCACAAACCCATTTGTTACACGTTAAGCACTTTATCCAAGCCTTTCAATTAGTATACTCAGAAAAATCTATCAAGCAAATTGAGCACGAGGCACTGGAGGAACATTCATAGTGGGGATCATTTGAACCAAGATTACAAGTGCCGCAGACCCACTTCAAGCAGGAGATGCAACAGATCCAATCATTTTTGCCAGTGTAATTTCAATAACTGCAATTGCATAATGTGCAGTAAGAGTCAGCATTGCTATCAATATTTCTGCCTTTTAGACCACGTGACGTTGAGGCTACTGGCTCTGTGATTTTTACATTAGAGTTAATGCAGGATGTCCTTGATTTTTTCTTTTTTCAATTGGCTTTGTTGGTAACAATCTTTTTAGGCAACTTTATATTGTCTGAAGAATTCAGGAGCTTAGTAGCTGCTTTATGATGTAAAGCATCAAGCTCTTGGGCATCTGCGGATTTGGGGGCCATCGTAGCTGATTTTATTTTCATTTGTTCACCTGGCTTTGTGGAAACTTTCTTTCCCATTTTACGAACTGCAGTATCATCTTTGTAACCCCGAGATTCCTTCAGAAATTCAAGTAAACTTTCACCTAAAGACCCTTCCGAACTTGACTGTGTCGTTGGAAGTTCTGCTAAAATGGTTTCAGGTCTACAAGGGCTTATGCCTGTTGATCGAAATCCGGGCTGCAGGTTTTTTCCTGCATTTTCTTTTATGTATACTCATAAACGGTTTAATAACAATGGTAATTGCTCCTTCGAGATGAAACCTTTTCGACGCGGTTCTTTTTTCCAGCTATCCAAACCTCCCTCCTTGAGTGGTACATTAAGTGTGTAGAGTTTATCGGGAGGGGAGTCATGTAGCTGTTATTGTCTAAGGCAGCTTCTACGACGCGAGGTGAAAAGTACGATGCGAGGCTATCGCCTATTACAATTTTTTATTCCTCTGGGGAGCTATTTTGTTTGACGTAAGGAAGCAATATTTTAAAAAACCATTTTTCAAAGGTCACCATATCAAACCAACTAATATTGAGTAATACACTGTCTCTTTAGGTCCTGCACTCGTCCAGTTTTCGTAAAGATGTTGGGCTTTATAGACAACCATCGGAGTAGCAAGTCACCTTTTGCTTTGCCGCAAACCATCACACTTACCGAAGTTCTCGAGTATTACTGAACCTTTTCTACTCGTTTAGTTCCCTTAGGAACTAAAACTTTCTTGGCGCCGGGATCGTCTGTGATATTTATCTCACATGTTGCGGTAGAGCATTTTGTAACTGATCTTTAAAGTTATTAAA
>JAEQML010067165.1:0-19331 GCA_016904865.1 Pissodes strobi
GGGCCAAATCCTGGGAACATCTGCCGTGAAAGTATCTGTAAAACAGAGACATCTCGGCCACATGTCTGCGATGTTCCAGACTATCCAGATTCCGGGTCAACTCCGGATCGCCGACGAGACGCACAGCCCTCTTCTGAATGGAATCCAGCAGCTTTAGGGTATGCTTTGGTGCGGCACCCCAGATATGTGAGCAATATTCTAAGCACGGTCTTATTTGCGCTTTGTACAGCAAGAGCAACTGCTGCGGTGTATAGAGTTTTTTGTTGCGAAATAGCGCACCAAGCTTCTGGGAGGCTGATTTTGCGATGTTAGCAACATGGTCATGCCATGACATATTGCTGTTGACCGAGACACCCAGCAGCCCGATTGACGAGGATGAAGGAATGGTCGATCCTGCCATAATGATGTCAGGGCCCGCTGTATTGGCCCTCTTAGTAAACGTTGCTGCTTGGGTCTTTGCTGCATTGAACTGGACCAAATTTCGGTCGCCCCAAGTTTGAACTTTCTCCAGGTCTTGATTAATTGCTGTAATCTGCTCCTGTCTGCGGTGATGAGTCTCAGTCGCTGGTAAGGGTTTTTCTGATCTAAAGTGGGAGACAAGGGTACTGTCATCTGCAAAACTGTAAACAGGATTATTCGTTTCGATCAGCAGGTCATTAATATAGATGAGGAACAGAGTTGGTGAAAGTATTGCGCCCTGAGGCACGCCCGCGTTGATGGTGAATGTGTCCGAGATGTGTCCATCGACTGCAACGTGTAGGGATCGGTTCTTAAGGAAACTGGCCAGCCAGCTGCAGAGAGAGGCGGGCAGTCCCAAGGACGGCAGTTTGTTGAGCAGTCCGTCATGCCAAACTCTGTCGAATGCCTTTGAAATATCCAACGCAATCGCTCGAGACTCTCCGTAGTTTTCAATTGCCCTACTCCATATATGAGTGACATAGGCCAATATATCTCCTGTCGATCTCTCTTTGCGAAAGCCGTATTGATTATCGCTGATTATTCTGTTGCTCTCGAGGTACTTGAGTAGTTGCTGGTTGACTACACGTTCCATGACTTTGGAGATTATTGGAAGCAAGGCAATCGGGCGATAGTTTGAGGGCGTGGTTTTCTTGCCTTTTTTTGGAACAGGTTGCACTCGAGCGACTTTCCAAGAGGATGGGTAAATCCCTTTTCTGTAAGAAAGAGAAAAAAGCCTGGAAAAAACAGGTGTTAGTTCGTTGGCGCAGTTCTTTAGCACGATGGCAGGTATTCCGTCCGGTCCTGATGCCTTTTGCGTATCTAGTTCTTTAAGGATTTTGCGAATATCACGATGAGAAAACTTGACTTCTGCCATGGTGGTGTTGATGTTCGGTATAGTGGGGAGAGTCTTGCCTTGGGGCACGTCTAAGGTAGAGTGCGATGAAAACATTTTGGCGAGCATGTTTGGTTTTTCCTTGGCTGTAGTCGCCGTGATGCCACGTTCGTCCGTCAAAGGTGGGAGAGACGTTTTTGTAAAGTTGTTACTTACTGCCTTTGCTACCGACCAGAAATTCCTGGAGCCACTGGGGCATTGCAAAAGTTTATTCCTGATCCTTTGATTGTTTTTGTCCTTGGTTTCGTCGATCACACGCTTGCACTCGTTTCTCGCTTCGATAAAATAATTGCGATTTTCAGCGGTCTGATTTTGCTGCCAGTACTTATAGGCTTGCTGTTTCCTTCCTACAGCTATTTCGCATCTTTTGTCGAACCAGGGCTTTCCTTTTGATGGTAACTTGATGGAATTTGGGATGTATGCTTCCATTCCTGAGGAGATTACTTGCATGATCTCTTCGCAGCAGTCTGACGGGTCGTCAGTGGCAAAGCAGACGTCGAGCCAAGGAAAATCTAGGTAAAACTGCCTCAGATCGTCCCAGTTTGCAGAATTGTAATGCCAGATTTTGCGAGGCAATGGTGGATCCTTCTGTATGAGTGGCAATTCACAAACCGTTGTAATAAGTTTGTGGTCGGAGGTACCTAATGGCGGACCAACTGTAACTTTGTACTGGTCAGGATTGGTGGTCAGAAAAAGATCCAGGAGGGCGGCGAATTCGCCCCTCTCTGAGATTCGAGTTGGTTCGTCTACAAGTTGAATAAGCTAGCAGCTGATGGCAAATGCTTCAGCTTCTCTACCTTCGTTGTCGGTCTTGTTGTGATGTTTGAGCCAGTTGGTGTTGTGGGCATTGAAGTCTCCCAGAACGATTATTTCTGAACTGGAGTGATCGACCTGTATTGAGTCAAAGGTGGTAGCTAGTGTTGAGAAAAAGCTTTGATATGCTCTATCGCTCGGAGGGCGATAGAGACAACATATAAACTTGGTTAATCCCTTGGCGGTGAACTTGAGCCACATGACGTCAAGGTTGTTCGGTTCGAGTGTTTCCTCGCGGTGACATGAAAGGTCGCTTCGGACAAAAAGGCATATTCCGAACTTATATCTAAATCGGGTATGTAAGTCGTAACCAGGATGGAGGTAGTTCACTGTTCTTGTTGTAGAACATACTTGTGTTTCTGTAAGGGCTAATATGTGTGGTCTATTTGCTTGTAGATGTTGGTGTACCGAATTTATGTTTGTATTTAGGCCTCTTATGTTGCAGAAATTTATTCTAAATTGGTTCGGTATCTTTGCTGTCTGTGAAATGCGGAATGAAGGGCTCCCAGGGCCATCCAGCGCCCGGATCTTATACCATACAGGGTTAGTAAAAAGAACCGGAACGCTTAAATATCTTCAACATCGTTAAAGCTACGTACAGTGATCGGCTAAAATATGGAACAAATTCATTATCTCGTAAACCACAATTTTTTTTAAAAATCGCTCGAACCCGTCGATTTTGTTTTTCGATCGCGCATATTCTGACGTAAAATGTAGATATACAGGGTGTTCCAAATTAGAGTGACAGAAAAAATATTTTTTTTATTAAATGAAACCCCCTGTATATTATTGCATATTTGGATTTTGCCGAGAATTCTAGACATATTTCATGAATAATGTCCTATACCTATCTCCAACTGTTTTTGAAATATTGACAGTTGAAAATCGACAATTTACCAAGTTTGACAGCCTGTGAAATCTAAACGACTAAAGATAGAGCAAAATGGTTTGCACTTTCCTATCTTGGTTTTTCATAAGCTATCGTTTGACACTAACCCTAGGTTTAACCAAAGATTAAATTTAACCGGAATTTCTTAACCTCTGGTTAAATAAAAAAAATAGTGTCAAACGATAGCTTATGAAAAACCAAGATAGGAAAGTGCAAACCATTTTGCTCTATCTTTAGCCGTTTAGATTTCACAGGTTGTCAAACTCGGTAAATGGTCGATTTTCAACTGTCAATATTTCAAAAACAGTTGGAGATAGGTATATTCATGAAATATGTCTAGAATTCTCAGCAAAATCCAAATATGCAATATATAAAATATTTTTTCTGTCACTCTAATTTGGAACACCCTGTATATCTACATTTTATGTCAGAATATGCGTGATCGAAAAACAAAATCGACAGGTTCGAGCGATTTACGAGATAATGAATTTGTTCCATATTTAAGGCCATCACCGTTGGCTGAGAATAGGGGAAGACGCGCTAAATTATGGGCAAAATCGTGACACTAAAAGATGACGGCGTATAGATGGCGCTACTAGAATGCGTGCGCGAGATCTGGCTTAAGATCGATCACAGTATTGGCATTTTGCGGAGCACACGAACGTGTGCTCCGCAAAATGCTGAGGAGTTTTCGTAGCGTCTTAAAATCTTGCATTAACATTTCTTGTGATTTGGCATAGACCTAGCCTTGTTTTGGTTGTAGTTAGTACTCGAACATTATGTTGACGTTCAAAATGAATGTTTGTGTTTATCGTGGATGCAATAATACAAGAAAAAACAAATTTTTTTAAGTTTATTATGTTGAGTTTAAATTTAAAACACCGTTTTTATTTAGAGTAATATTTGACTATTTTTATAAATAAGTATTATAGTTAATTCCGATCGGATAAAAAATAGTATGTGCAACTCGTAGGAAAAGCACATTCCTGGACTCCTGTGTTGCTGGCCTCGGCTGCCCCTCGTCCAGCAAATACCACAATCGTCCAGGAATGTTTTGCTTTTCCTACGAGTTGCAGCGTAAGTCACCTTTTTAGACAGTTGTACAAAATAGTTATTTATGCAACAAGTGCGTAAAGTTACTCTTTTGCAAGAGCCACAAGGGAGTGTGCCAATCACATGAGTAAAAAACAATTACTTATGAGTTACATACAATACTTTCTCTACTTCCTAGAAATAAACTACATCAAAATAAAATAATTTATCTCTCGCAGTAGTGCGTAAAAAATACATATTTAGGCACTGGTGCTTAAAAAGTAATATTTTATATTTCGTATTTTACTTTATGCACTAGTGCATACAAGTTCGCACTGTGAAGCGCGTAAAGTTAGTTAACACTTTGATGACTAGGGGCTTTTTGAATTAAGAATTCAAATCCGTTAACAATTTTCCTTCAATTGATAAGGGGCGCCATTAAGATGAATTCTGTGCTTTTAAAACCCCACAACTTTTTCGCGCCTACGCGTGTTTGACTTTTGGCAAAGAGAGTCTATTATCACACCGTTTTTAAACTTATGTCGAGGTATTTGCTTTAAAGTATTTAATGCATCATCATAACATGGAATATCATATTACAAGTAATGAGCCAAAAGGCAGCAGTAGGATTCTAACCTAAATGAAACAATTTGAAAGCAAATACCTTGAGTGGTTGCGTGCAGCGACAGCTATGAAGTATAACTTTTTTATCTAAAAAAGGCGGCTGCTGTTAAAAGGATTTTTGTATATCTATGAAATTCCCATATAGTATGTTTCGGAAAATTGGTAACTAATCCAGTATTTACTGTGTTATAATTTGTCCCAATTTTATTTAATATGTACCGGGTGGCCAACTAAGAATGGCACTCGGCTATATCTGGAAAAGTAATTGTCGTAAAGACTTGCGGTAAAAAATTTATGAGTAAGGCTGCCAAGGGAAAATGTTGGAAATTATTTTTAAGTCTCCAAAATGGCCGCCAAGGGGCATAATAGCCATGATACAATAACAGGGAAGGTAGGATACCCAGCGGTTTCAAAATCGTCTCTGTCTGCGCATTGACGTCACAAAGAGAGTTAGCCCTTTAAATTATAATGGTAACAACCGCAATATATACGCAAATTTAACTGAATAGTTTGTTTTATTTTGATGGATAATCTAGTAAATGAAGTTTTGGATGATTAATTAAAGCTAACTTTGAATGATTCACGTTATTATTAATGTTTTTTTTTTAGGATATGGATTTTTCCGCTTTAGCCGATTGTGGCAAGAGTTTACAATCAGATTTTTTTTAGTACATTCAACAGCACACATGACCACTCTCAGTGATACATTTACACAGAATAAAACGAGAAATAAAAGCTTATATTTTTTAATAACATAGAACTTTTTCTTTTTTAATTAAAACAGGTATCAAGAAATATACATTATAATTAAACAAATAGAACAAATAAACATTATATCTACTAATCTACTTGATCTATGTATAATGTTAAGCTTGTCAAATGACCTAAAACACAGTTTTATCCACAATACCGAAAAATAATTTTGCATTCGTCGCGTTGCGTTTAGCTTTAATCATCACGAGATGATTAAAGCTAAACTTAAAATCTGCGAAACTCCATTTTATAAAAGAACCAATCCTGGAATCCTAGTGGTCATGCTCAATCAACCAATACAATGGATTGTACGGAATAGGCCTTTTATCTCTATTTAAACTATTCTTACATTTAATAACTTTCATACTGTCGTATGAATACATTATGAATTAATGTTAAATTTTGAATGGTTATTATATGATCATTATCAAAAACATGCTCGACAACACTTAATTTTTCTGCTATATCATACTTTAAATGAGTTAGGTGTTCTTTGAATCTCGTTTATATACATCTTCTAGTTTGCCCAACATATTTTTAGTTACAATCCATGTATCCAATTTCATAAATTCCACTTTGCTCCAATATGTCAATTTCGTCGTTGGACTACTTAATACTTTCTTAATGTTAAACTGAGTTTGCTATACTAATTTTAAACCTAAGAACTTTTTGGAGCGAAGTATAATGAGGAGTATATGGTATTGAGACATATTTTGTATTTTCATCCTGATTAACGAAAGAAGTAGAATAATATATTTATTAAGTTAGCATTGAAACCATTAACTTTTGCTATATTCTTAATTGTCTCCTTTTCATTATTAAATCGTTCTCTGCTGAGAGGAAAGTTAACCATACGCTGTACTAAAAGATGAAAGCTAGCCAATTTGTGTTGGTCACATGCTCACATGAAAGGAGTCATTAGAAATATATCAGTTAGTGGCTGTACTTTTTCTATAAATGTTAAATTTCAGTGTGTTACTATTTATAATTACTAAACTATCCAAAAGTGGTTATTGATCATTGTTCTCGACTTCATAAACAAATTTAACGGTGCGGAAGCAGCTGTTGTTTGTTACAAAATCTTGGATATTAGAAGTTTTCGTCTCAAAAATCGCAAAAATGTCATTTACATACCTGTACCATAACCTTGGAAAATAATTGAACTCCTGACTGATTTCATTTTCAAATTTACTTATGAAAAGATTACCTACCTAAGAACGGTGATAAACAGTTGGCCATTGTCATGCCTTTAAGTTTTTGGTATTAGTTATTTTTATATTGAAAATAATTTTGATTCCTGCAAAGCTTGGTTAAACCTAAATATTCTTGTTTGATTTCGTTATCAAAACCAAATCCCAACATAGATGTCAAATAAAATAAAATACCGGTATAAAATGAAAATAATCATAAACAAATCGGTATTAAAATGATGAAAAACTTATACCTAAGTTAGAAAATAACTTTCAATAAAAATATTATTTTGTTATTTTGGCAAACTTCCGTTTTTTTTTGAGGTGCACTGTCCCTGATCTCATTATCAGATTTTTAATTCTAAAATACATCCTAGGCCTAAAAAAAATTTAACTTTATCATCACAACCTATTTCTAGGGCAAGATTCATTACAATTTTAAATTATTCTTTCTAGTTTTAATTGTGTCACTATTGACGTTATTGAAATTTTTTTCCAACTCATGCACCTTGTGAACCAATTCTTTTCAGGTTTTTTCAGACCACCCTCGTAGACTTGATCAGTCCACGTAAATGATGGACTGGTCTCTTCTACAGTGGGAATCTTCAGTTTATGACATATATATCCTGTTACATGTTCAAGGGCATCATATTTTAATAAATAATTTAAGTAATAAATCACACACTCACACACATGAAAAATCAATAATGAACTATTGAATTTACTACAAAAACTAGTTGTAGTAAATTAGAACTAACTAGATATTATTAGCACACATATTACATATACATTCATAGATATACGTTTACAGATAGAATCATCACAACGTATGTTCTAAAAAAAAGTAACCAAATCTTACCCAACTGATACATTGGCCGGATGTCTATCACTTAACCTTAACAAAATATCTGGTTGAGAAGATTCACTGCTAGCAGTTATATATGTAGAAGGTTCCGTTTCTTGCTCGTTAGTGCTACAAATGTAATGAAATCCTCAATTAACCAACGCCATTAAACATACATGTTATCATACAATTAATTAACCTACTGTGCCACAACATTAATCTTAAATCATACCTCTGATTCCGAGTACCTACAACACGAATACACTAAAAAAATACTGAATTTCCCTCTGGACTTTTTTGTTTATATGAGTTTTGTTTCAAAATACATAATAAAATAAATAAGGAGAATTATTCAAAATCAATATTAAATACTATTCACAAAAATTTGCAACTTTAATAATGTTTGAGCAATTAATAAAGTTGTAGATGGTGGGGCTAAACTGTCCATCTGGCAATCATTTATTTGTGAATAAACTCATAATAATCACCAGATTTTAAAAATTGTCCTTTAAACCTGTTTAGCTCCACCGTCATTAATTATTAAATACCTATTAAAGGGTTAGTGCATAAATAATATATTTTAATTTTGACATACCTTGTTTGTGATTGGATAAGTCCTTCTACATATTTGGCACCTCTTTTGGTGGCTCTTTCTTGTCGTTTTTGCTCGGTCCTTGATGGTTGTTATGATTTTGGCAAATTGAGCGTGGGCACTGCATCACACTTTAGCTTAGGCCCCTTTTTTGAGTCATAATTCAAAAGTTCATGCATTAATTTTCTTTCAAAGTCGTCGTCCTTGAAATGTCTTGAGCATATTCGGGACGTTTTAGGATTTAAAACTATCACTACGGCAACAAGCGTTTACCCACAATTTTAGCGACAAAGTATCTTTAGGGAATGTATGAAATCTAATACTTTTATCAAAGTTCTGCGCTTGATTATCAATGTTATTACAACTGTGCACGGCACAACGCATTTTTAATTGTCAAATTTTCACTTCTTTACCCAATAAAATATAAGACTTTTAGCACCAAACACTGCAAAAAAGTTATAGTTCACACCACACAATATCTAAATCTGATATTATCCACGCAGAAACCGAAAAATAGGAAAAACGCCCAAGAAACACACTAAGCTTAATGGTAAAGAATACAACAAGACGCCATGTTTACTCTCTTTTCTACGTCACAAAAGTTGACAGCTGTCTGCGCAATATCCTACCTTCCCTGTTATTGTGTCATGCATAATAGCCATCTTAAATTTTAAAACCGGTTTTTTTGCAAAATTTTCTTAAATTAAAAATAGTAGAATGCATTGCCATTTTAAAACAGGGATAAATTAAATTAGTTACTGTAAAACACGTTTTGCTCTAGCCCGTAAAGGAAAGTGATGGAACGTGTTCGAACATTTTCGGAAATAAATGTCAATAACTTGAAAATGGTTGGACGGAACTTAGAAACTTATAGTCGTTGAAAATGGCTTTTTTTAAGCTATCAATCGTGCTTTGCGTGGGGTGATTGCGACTTATCACCTAGCCGCTATAGAGGGCGTTTTCTGACATAACCGCAAATAAGTCAGATTTTAAAAAAATAAATAAATGCAACGATGCCACTATTTTAAAACAAAAAAGAGAGCCAAATGAGTTCCTAATACGGTAGTGAAAACCGCATTTCGATATATCTCACCTAACCTAAAATATAAGTAAAAGAAATCAGAACACGAAATAAAATCGGATTTTGGGACATTTTTTCGAAAGGAAGAACCGTTGTTATTTGTTATTGTCAATATATAATAATTTACTGCTAAAATACCAACATAATTTTTAAAATCTCAATAATAATTAACATTCAGTAAATATGAGTGAATTTTGCCGTTCTGTCCACACAAAATTCGAAATTTTTTAAAGAAACCAAGTAGGCTAGCGGCAACAGTTAGGTATATTATCGTTGCATTGAAAATAAGCACGAAACAATGCATATCAAACACTTCTATGGGTAGAAAATTTATTTTTTACAAATAAGACCAACAAAATATCGCATACCGGCTTATATCTCAAAAACTAGCCTGCTAGAGGGTGTAACAGCCATCACTGTAAAATTAAGATTTTCGTCGTATTTTGACTGATTAACAGGTATCGAAAATATCTGGAGTTCAATTCTTACACATTTCCTGATTCAATTCTTACACATTTCCTGATTCTTTTTGTTCGCAGAACGTAGACTAACCTACTTGAGTTAGTAAACGAATACCGTTAGCAGATATCATAAAGTCCGCGTGCATTCAATGATCAAAGTTCGAATTTCTTGAAGACCAAGCGGTTTATCGAGATCAAACAAGTAATACCTTTTTTCTTTAAAAATAACCAGTTTATTACATTTTTTATTCAAAATCGCGATAAAGTTTTAAAAACATCGATTCATCGTTGCCATCCCTAATTATCATTGCATTGAAACACTTCCACAGGTGGAAAATTAATTTTTCTTCAAAATACAGCCCCAAAAATATCTCATACACTGTAAAAATCTGCAATCTTAATATGATTGACATTTAGTTATCGTCATTATAATTTTTGCGATTTAGTTTTCTAAAGCATAGGTACTTGCTTTCTTTAATAGTTCGAATTTTGTGTGGACACAAGGGCAATCAATATTCACATTGAATGAATATTAATTATTATTGAGATTTTAAATATTATGTTGGTATTTTAGCAGTAAAATAATATATATTGTGGTAAAATAACGATAATTACAATTTAATAGCACCGGATCTACTGAAAAACTATCCCAAAGTCCGATTTTTTTTTTAGTTTTAATTTATTTACTTATGTTTTCGGTTAGGTAAGGGATATCGAGATGCGGTTTTCACTGACGTATAACCTGTTTTAAAATTTAAGATGGCTATTACGTCCCCTAATGGTCATTTTGGAAACCTAAAAATAATTTCCAACATTACATAATAATATTTTTAAATCCATTTATAAATTATTGCCAAACGAAATCAATATAAATATTATTAATTTATGTCCAGAACATATCGAAAAATTATTAAAAATTGTAACAAAAACAATGCTTTACAAACAAATGAAATGGGAGTGTCTGAAAAATTCAGTTGCAATATACGTGACACCAAAGATGCTCAAAATAAACCACATAGAATATTATAATTTTATCATACCAATGATTTTTTCTAAATTATTTTCATTATTATTTGCAAGCAGCGTGTGCGCTAAAATTTTGCTATTATTAAAATCAAGAAGCCTGCTCAAAATTTAACCGATTATTTGTTTTACTGTACATTATAGAACAGTGAAAAAATATCGATACGTATTTTTTAATTTCCACTAAAGATGATTATTACGAGAGCTATGCCAGTTTTTAGTTTTGTATATATAGATATAATCGTTGACTGATTCTCAGCCAACGATATAATATACTAAGCATGGTGCGACGTAACAATTCATATACATGGTGACGTCATAAGCATATTTCATAGTGTTGTATCTGCCTCATTTTTCAAACTATGAAAAAAATTAAATTTTGATGGGCTATCAAAATAAGCAATACAAATTTTAATGAAACTTCCTCATTGTGGTATTCGCTTGACCACTAATTCCGACACGTTGACAACCACTAGGTACTCGATTATTCGCCAAACAATGAAATCTTGGAATGGCCTCCAGAAAGAGCAGACCGAGGGGCCAACCGCTGATGGTATTTTGGTGTACACTGGCTTGGTATTTTTGGAATTATTTCGGTATTTTTTGGTAATATTTGGTATTTTCTGGTAATATTTGGTATTATCTGGTAATATTTGGTATTATATGGTAATATTTGGTATTATCTGGTAATATTTGGTATTTTGTCTGGTATTATTGGTATTTTGAATGGAATTTTATGGTATTTCTTGTACAATTATCTAATATGAGCATGCGCAATAACTATGCATAATTCACAAGGCACATGTCGCAACGTCGCAACTACCTGTTCGATGTTCTACACAGTGTTGCCAAATGCCCGATAATTATCGGAATCTACCATAATTTTTGCTTGAGCCTGATAATCGATAATTGCCCACTATCCAATGCGTAATCTGCAATAATTTTAAAAAAGTAATATATACAAGAAGCTGTATTCGGAACAAAAAATCCAATGGTAAATAATTACTAAAACAGAGTTTTATCCACAATACCGAAACAGAATTTTTGCACTCGACGCGCGTTTCGCTAACCATGTGAGCATCATCAGGAGATGATTAATGGAGTCTTAGTCATCCCCTGATGATGCTAACATGGTTAGCGAAACGCGCGTCGAGTGCAAATATTCTGTTTCAGTATTGTGGATAAAACTCTGTTTTAGTGTATGTTGCCAAAGGTTCCAAACCCCAACATAGTTATAATAATAATAAGTTCTTTATTTCCGACAGGCAAACGCCTAATTACAGGAAATTCACATACAAATTAAGAGCAAGTAATTGACAAAAATATTGTTATACAAAGAAAAATAATAAAACATAAAATAAATAATAGTTATAATTTAAATAAACTAGCAAATTAAACTAAGCCTAGAAATGTAGAGGAACCTTGACAGGAACGAAACGGATCAAGAACTTTACGAATAACGCAAAGTAAGTTAGGGAAACTAAAAAAAAAGCCAAAATAAGAAGTGACAAATAAGAAAGAAATGAAAACAAGGGAATTACAGATGAAAAATGAAGATGAAGAATGCGGAGATATAGTTAAGGTGGGAAACCCGAGGAGAAACCAGACGCCTCACGCAGATGTTTCAGGATGTTAGACAAGCTGCTAGTATGTATATGAGAGGCGTTTGATACAAGATTGAAATTTTTGCACATGTTGTGAATGATCTCGCCAATCTCAGACTTAACGAGGGTTGTTGTCTAGCTGCTAAACGCTGTACATGAAATGGTATACTTTCCAAAATAAAGAAACAATCGATCACATCATGGAGAAGCTTATAAAGGAATGTCAGCGATTGTGAGTATCTGGGCGCAGACAGCGACAGTTCCCTGAATCTAGACAACAAAAGGTTATGATCAAACCCTCGGTCTGGGTAAATACCGTCCTCTCTGAACATAAGTTACGTGAGAAATCGCCTTTGCACAGCCTTCAACGAATCAATGTGGCAATCATACCACGGACACCATACAAGTGACCCATAATCCAGCCTTGGTCTAACGAAGGAGTAATAAAGCAGTTTGATAACAAAGATGTTGGTAAAATTTGTGCAGGATAATCTCGAATATTTTGGAGAAGTTACATGGAGATAGGACTATAATTGTCAATAATTATTGGATCGCCCTTCTTATGCATGGTACAGACTATTGCAACCTTCCAGGTTTCGGGAAACATGCCCATTTCCAGTATCAGATTGAAGATATGACACAGGGGCTTGCACAACACGATGGAACAGTCTCTAACAACGAAGTGGGATGCCGTCTGGGCCAGAGGTGATCTTATTTTAAAGTTATTTGCTTGCTGCAACTATATCATCAGTAGTTATTGGCGGACCGAAACTATCGGAATACTGCATTAACGGATTAATATTTGCAGGCTGGATTCCCACCACTTTGAAAATAGTTGGAAAAAGCCGAAACGACACATTGGTGTCCGTAGTAAGAGTGATTAGTATCTTTCACAGTGGGTGGAATGCGGCATTGAGCTATCTTGCTTTGAATAAAAGACCAGAAGTTTGATGGATCAGAAGTTATGTTTGTTGTATGTTGAGCAAGAGCAACTGCTGCGGTGTATACAGTTTTTTGTTGCGAAATAGCGCATCAAGCGTCTGGGAGGCTGATTTTGCTATGTTAACAACGTGGTCATGCCAGGACATATTGCTGTTGACCGAGACACCCAGCAGTCCGATTGACGAGGATGAAGGAATGGTCTGCTTGGGTCTTTGCTGCATTAAACTGGACCAAATTTCTGTCGCCCCAAATTTAAACTTTCTCCAGATCTTGATTAATTGCTGTAATCCGCTCCTGTCTGTGGTGCTAAGTCTCAGTCGCTGGTAAATGTTTTTCTGATCTAAATTGGGAGACAAGGGTACTGTCATCTGCAAAACTGTAAACAGGATTTTTCGTTTCAGTCGGCGTGTCGCTAATATAGATGAGGAACAGAGTTGGTGAAAGAATTGCGCCCTGAGGCACGCCCGCGTAATTAAATTAATTAGGTATTATTAGGTAATATTTGGTATTATTAGGTATTATTTGGTATTATTTGGTATTTTTTGGTATTATTTGGAATTATTTGGTATTATTTGGTATTATTTGGCAATTTTTACGATATATGGTATTTTTTTTATATAATATTGGTATTTTCTGGTATTTTTGGTATTTTATTTTGGTATTTTTGGTATTATTTGTCAAATATGGTATTTTAGTGTACAAATTCTAGTCAGCGGTTAACCCCTCGGAGCAGACTATTCTACGCGATTCTCGAATCGCACAGACGTCCCAGGCGACCACTGATAAATTTTAGGGATTTACCTGGATAAAAAAGTCAAAACTGAAACATGCTTTATCCTCCAAGTCCAAATAATGCTAAGAAACCCTCAGTTACTTACGCTATGCTTAGGTAAATCAATCATCAACTTAGTTGACTATGTTTATTTATAAAATTTGGTAAATCCTTTATACATAATATTATTTTACTAGTTTAGTTTTGTATTCTTGCATTATTTTATATACACTATCACATTTCACGTGATGTCTCACGTTTCACTTTATATTTTAGGTATTAACCTTCTGCTTAATATTTATTTATTCCAATAAAAATGTAAGTTGTTTTACAATGCTATCATGTTTTATTTATTTGGCACAACTTTATCTCTCCATGGTTCTCAATTTCAATCTTAACAAATTATAACTTATTAAACATTTTTGCTTTCGAGCGACGGTAAGTGACAAATAAGTATTGTAGTCAACCAAAAATTCGGCTGCCAGCAAAACTTAAATAAAAAACAGATTCATATAAGTACATGCCAATTTGTCTTATTAGAATCATATTTAGTTTACTTACACGGAATGTTCATTCTAATGGCATAATAATATATTAAATTATTCAGTAAAATATAACATCTTTATAAGTAAATATCGTTAAAATCCTTGGTCTTATCATAATTTTATCGGTCAATGCGAAAACTCCATACGTGCGAAAACTATTTCTTGTGAACATCCGTTGGCCGTTGCCCGAGTATCTCAAAGCGCCACGCGACTGGATCTAATAAATAAATCAAGAATGGTATGAATTCCTTTCGCATTTCCAGGCATATGCCGCGATGTCGCACCACCAATCAGTGGGTGAGACGTAAGGGTATCGAAAAGGAAGGTGTCACGTTTCTAGGCACGGCATTTGCGCGTCTTCCCCTATTATCAGTCAACGCCATCACTGTATACAAAATTGGTTACCTGGGGGTTTCCGGGCGTGCGGAATTGAACCATGATATCGGCACTGTTGCCAGATTTCCCAGTTTTGTGCTACACGGAGTCATTTTGTCACCTTAAATGGAACGCCCCACTTATTTTTATTGCAATAAATTGGCGTATCAAATTTAGTAAGATCCCAAATTTCTAAAATGTCATCTCTTCTAATTGCTGAGATGTGACAATAATGAATTTTTAGTAAAAAGTACCGGAACGTTTAAATACCTTCAAAATCGCTCAAGCTGCACTTACAAAATTCGGTACGTGGGGGTTTACGGGCATGCAGGATTGCCAAATTTCCCAGTTTTACGCTACACGGAGTCATTTTGTTATCTTAAATGGAACGCCCCATTTGTTTTTATTGCAATAAATTGGGCGTACCAATTTAGTAAAACACCAAATTTTCAAAATTGTATCTCTTTTAATTGCTGAGATGTGACAACAACGCATTTTTGGTAAAAAGTACGGGAACGCTTAAATATCTTCAAAATCGCTGAAGCTACATTTACAAAATTTGGTACCAGGAGGTTTCCGGGCATGCGGAATTGAACCATGATGTTGACATTGTTGGCAGATTTTCCAGTTTTGCGGTACACGTAGTCATTTTGTTATCTTAAATGGAACGCACCTTTTGTTTTTATTGCAACAAATTGGGTGCGCCCAATTTAGTAGGATTCTAAATTTTCAAAATTTTATCTATTATGTGCTGAGATATGACAACATCACATTTTTGACACGTGTACCGCAAAACTGGGAAATCTGGCAACAGTGTCAATATCATGGTTCAATTCAGCATGCCCGGAAATCCCCAGGTACCGAATTTTGTAAATGCAGCTTGAGCGATTTTGAAGATATTTAAGCGTTCCGCGGTACTTTTTGCTAATAATGCGATGTTATCACATCTCAGCAATTAGAAAAGATAAAATTTTGAAAATTTGGGATCTTACTAAATATAATATGCCCAATTTATTGCAATAAAAATAAGTGTGGCGTCCATTTAAGATAACAAAATGACTCCGAGTAGCACAAAACTGGGAAATCTGACAACAGTGCCGATATCATAGTTCAATTCCGCATGTCAGGAAACCCCCCAGGTACCAAATTTTGTAAATGTAGCTTTATCGGTTTTGAAGGTATTTAAGCGTTCCGGTTCTTTTTACTAACCCTGTATGATGACACATACGCAAAAACTGAAAGATTTAATTTTCTTTTCAGAGTATCAGCTTCGTTCCTAACCGTCACTTCAACGGCATTTCTATTTGAGATTTCGATCAAGGCATCGTATATTTCGCCATTTTGGTATTTCAAAGCCTTTATTGAATTCACACGGCTCTCCCACATGTTTTCACTGATGAGTTTTAGGTTTAGATGTTGTACTTTGTTTCTTAAGATTGCCCATCGCTGAGTGGATGTAGCAAAGACAATATGTATATCACTAACTGTTAAAACGACCAAATTCAAAGTGTGCGCAGCGCATGGTACATGGGCGGGCGTCCCGTCGCCCCTACCCTGCTTCTTACAACAATCTCAAACAAGCCTACTTGTGAACTTCCGCCGAGAGTAGATGCTTTTAGACTACATCTACATCGCATTTTAGCACTTAACAGAGGTTAATAATATTTTACTTTTGTAGGTGTATTAAAAGTATGATATTCTAGTTATTTACCAGAACGTGTGTATGAAAATCCCGCAAAGATTTGATGGTTGTTAAAAGATGTTATCCATAGAGTCTCAGCCATAAAAGTGTCGCGGACCTACTAGCAATGGTAGGCCAGAAACTGACAACATAATGCATCAATTTTAAAAATATGTATTTTGTTGAGGGGAAGTGGTAAAAATATTGACTATATATGTCAAACGTCTTCGAGGGTACCAGTCCAAGTCATTTTCTTATATCTCAAATAAAAAATGCAATATTTCCTGAATAATATAATATATCTCAAAGAGGTGTGGACACTGTCCACATTGCATTTATAAAACTACGTAAAATTATTCTTAGATAATATAGAAAGTCTTTGGTGGTGCCAAAGCTCAATGCCCCCCGGTCCAAGTATTTTTAAAGTCCTTTTATATAACAAATACTCTATTTTTACCGTTTTACCAGGATTAAGACAAGTGTGGATACTGTCTATTTTGAGTTCTGTTGCCGAAACTTGGTATAATTATTTAGGGATACGTAGAAAGCTTTTGGTGTATTTTTAAAAACAACTTTTATATAAAAAAATACCTTATATTTATTGTTTTGCCAAAATTAAGAGAAGTGTGGACACTGTCCGCTTTGAGTTGCGTTGACGAAACTTGTTACAATTATTTAGGGGTAACGTAGAAAGCTTTCAGTGGTACCAAAGTTCAATGCACCCCTATCCAAGTATTTTTAAAAACACCTTTTAGATAAAAAAATACCCTTTTTTTGCTGTTTTGCCAATATCAAGACAAGTGTGAACACTGCTGTCTGCTTTGAGTTGCATTAACGAAACTTGGTACCATTATTTATCGATAATGTAGAAAGCTTCTGGTGGTACCAAAGTTCAATTCAATGCGCCCCCGTCCAAGTATTTTAAAAAACACCTTATATATAAAAAATACACTATGTTTACTGTTTTGTCAAGATTGGTGTGGACACTGTTCGCTTTGAGGTGCGTTGACAAAACTGGGTACAATTATTAAGGGATAACGTAGAACGCTTTTGGTAGCAACAAAGTTTAATGCCCCCCGTCCCTTAATAATTATACCAAGTTTCGTCAACGCAACTCAAAGCGGACAGTGTCCACACTTGTCTTAATCTTGACAAAGCAATAAACATAGGATATTTTTCAATATATAAGGTGCTTTTAAAAATACTTAGACGGGGGGACATTGAACTTTGGTAACACCAAAAGCTTTCTACATTATCGATAAATAATTGTACGAAGTTTCGTCAACACAACTCAAAGAGGACAGTGTCCACACTTATCTTAATTTTGGCAAAATAGTAAAAATAAGGTATTTTTTATATAAAAGTTGTTTTTAAAAATACTTGGACGGGGGGGCATTGAACTTTGGTACCACCAAAAGCTTTCTACTAAATAATTATACCAAGTTTCGTCAACCCAACTCAAAGCGGACAGTGTCCACACTTGTCTTAATCCCGGCAAAACGGTAAAAATACAATATTTTTTATATAAAATGTGTTTTTAAAAATACTTGAAGCGGGCATTGAGCTTTGGTACCCCCAAAGGCTTTTTACATTACCTAAGAATAATTGTACGTAGTTTTATAAACGCAAATTGGACAGTGTCCACACCTCTTTGAGATATATTATATTATTCAGAAAATATTGCATTTTTTATTTGAGATCTAAGAAAATTACTTGGACTGGTACCATCGAAGACGTTTGACATATATAGTCAATATTTTTACCATTTCCCCTCAACAAAATACATATTTTTAAAATTGAATCATTATATTATCAGTGTCTGGCCTGCCATTGAGAGTAGGCTCGCGACACTTTTATGGCTGCGATTCTATGGATAACATCACTCTAACTTAGAAGATGATGTATGGATGGATATCACAGTTAACTATTAAAGACCAGAAGACTTAAGAAGACTATTGCCCATAAATGTTCAGACAAAAATTGCAATAGTTGTAAACAGTGATTAAAATGTATGATCGAATGTATATGCAAATTATGCAGTAATAGTTTAAATTGTAATGAGATGACGGTCTATCAGACAGAAAATGAAGAAGCCTAAGCCTAATATAAAAATCTCAATAAAATAACATAGTGACATAGTGGTAATAATAAGGTACTGTTAAGTAAACAAACACTGTTTGGTTTCTTCATGGCGTTCCGATATTATAGGTAGGTACCAGGTACCAGATTAACAGACGAGCAACCAAATTTTTAAATTCAGCGCGCTTTAAAAGATCGTAGCTCCTAAACTATAAAAGTGACAACAATGCTTATGCTACGGAAAACTATTTTGGTCATTTGTCTACATTTTATTCGCTGCATGTTATATGAAATTCCCAAAAACAAAAAGTTTTTCGATTAGTGTAAATTTGCCTGCATAATTTCTAAAGTCTCAAGGTCATCAATATTTTAAGCATATTTAAAATAAAAAATACAAACCATTTTATATTTGGAAAGAAGCGCCTAAGTGTGTGTTTTAAAACAAAAAAAAAATCATGTCGATAGCTCTATTGAGTGTTTAGATATTAGAGTGGAAATATATAAAAAAAAGGATTTTTAAGAGGAAGTTTTCACAGTTTTTTTTTAAATAAAAAGAATCGGGACCGCAAAAAAGGTCGTATTTTGAGGTTTCATGTGTAGAATGATCTAATTAACAATACCCAATAGGTTTGATCTTGTTCTAAGCTGATAAAAAAAAATCGACACAATTTTACTCATTA
>MU194396.1:3332-19331 GCA_016904865.1 Pissodes strobi
TAGGGTAGCACAAAAACGTTCGGATGGTTGTTAGGTTAGCCGTAACAATACAAACAATTTTAAACCACAAAAGTCACTAACAAGAACACCACCACGAGACAACAGTGAACATATACAGAAGAGAGCAAAAAGCCAGTCATGTACATCGAAAATAAACATAGATCAACCAATAAAAAACATGGGGAAAATAATTTTGTAGCACTTTTTGTAGAAAAAATACAAAACGCCCCAAATAATGAATTATTTGGAGAACCGGCATTTACAATGATAGACCGGACTGGGATATCAAAATCATGTTTTGAAATCCATAAACAACTCACTCGCATGGTCTATAAAGTAGGACAGTTAGAAAAGGAAAACATAGAAATGAAATACAAAATAAAGGAGTTGGAACAATACCAAAAGTGCAAAAACCAAAAAACATATGCTTCAATAGTGAACATACCTAACAGTATTGAACAAGTGGTAAAAAACCTGAGATCACATCAAGAATGGAAAAAATATACACACCCTGGACTACTCCCCCACATACAATAAAGTTAGAAACACTACTTGTAAAAATACCTAACATTGAAGACCCGAGTATTGCCGTGAAAGAGATTTAAATGGAACATAATGGGTTAGTTTGGGTTAGTGGATGGAGGTTTTAAAATTATTATTCCCTTAAGGGTGGAGCCGTTATAATTGAAAGCCACACAGACAATCAACAAAGAAAGCGTTTCCAAATTTTAGAAACACAACAAAATATAAATGTTAAAACTGCTCATTATTTTCACATTATGCAAGACTAAATCCGAGTTTAAACGTAAATTCATTCATAAACAAAGCTAGCCAAACGTTGTGTTAATCTGCTGATCAGCCTTTGTTTCGGTTTAAACTGAAAAAATGGGCAGTTTGTTTGCACATTAGTGCTCTCTAAGATAGATAAACAACTCACAAAAGTAAGGTCCCATTATTTTAGTTTTAATTGCCAGTTTTAGAAATTGTTTTGCAAATTTCGGTGTTTTTATCAAATACAAAAAGGCCAAACTGATCATAAATTGCTCATCGAAAAATAAGCAATAACAAAAAATTTATTTTAACTCTGGGACGAATTAGTATATGGGTTTTAAATTTGACATGCTATAGTAGGGTTTTAGTGTAAAAATAAATCCATTAAAATCTTAAAGTAACTGGCCTTCAGCAAGAGGATGAAAGAGGTGAGGCTGAACTTTTGTAGAAAATTTTGAGGCCTCTAATACCAGTACAATAGGGCATGCTGATACAAATTTAAAATGCTATTGCACAATTTCCTTAATATCAATTAACTTGTATGATATTCGAATTTTTCAATTTTTTAGCGGTATTTTATTGAAATACCAATTTACTTAGTATACCAATTCACTGCATCTAGATGAAGTAAGGCAAACACCTTCCAAACTGCAATCAATACTAGGTATCTTACAACACAACAGAAAAAAAAATATTGTCAAAATGACACTGTAAAATTTTTCGAATTTTTATCCTAGTTAATTGACCCACCTGTCAAATATGAAAATATAATTTATTTTGTGAAACATATCTCTTATAAAGAATCCTTCCGGTGTCCTTCAGGGTACGACAACCACATTCAAGAAGGATAGTTTTCTTTAAAGTTCCAACAAAATAAAAATATTAGTAAAAATACTTTACGCCGATCGTGTTGCTGCCCAGCTTATATCAATTTCTTTCTCTACCAACTCTTCACTTAAAGACATATTATAATCCCTTACTGTATTTCTCTCAACTGACCGGATTTCAAAACGAAGGTAATGCCATGAAAGTACAATCAAAAAAATTATAGAACATTGTTTGGTTTCGGCCACAACTTCTTGTCTAATTTCGTATCAAATAATCGAGTTTAATTTGAATTCATTTTGGTTGGCCGTTCTTTTTTGATATTCTGGAGTAGGTAATGAAAAAAAGTAAATTTTTGAAATTTGAAATCGGAAGGCAGATCAACTCAACTCAACCAGAGCTAATTAATACGAAAAAAGAAACGATCACCAGGATTCTTCGAAAAACTCTAACAACTTTGTTGGAGCTCTTTTTCTGCTTTCGACACTACGATAACTTGCGATCAAAGCATTTTCGGCATTAAGATGCTTCTTTCAAAAGAAAAATGCATTGCAATTAAAAAAATATTGGCTGAATTCCAGCATGAATTTTATCTCTATAATAGCATATAAATAAATATTAAATTATATTACTTTAATTATTTCGCGTGCCCTAGAATTTGTTCGTGACATATGCGTTTTTTGCGTTAATAATGTCAAGACTTGCCAGCTAATTAATGCATGTATTCGGTTAATTGAAATGTATTAGGAAATTCTTAAAGGCAAATCGTAAGATGGAGGATTTAATTGCAATTGCAGCAATTTGTATTAATGAGATAAATCTGAATTCTTCGCTACAAATCAAATAAATCAACTAATTAGCATAGTGCTTTCAAATCCTACAACATAAGCCGAGGCATACGCCTTTTAAAATTGTGTTTTGTAAGTTATTTTCAATTTTCAATAGCAATCGTTGCATTCATATTGCGTTTGACAACACATCTATAGATATCAAAACATTTCATTGGTGTATGGTCGCTTTTTATAATTTTGTTAATGTATAGTAATGATAGGCTTGAAAAAAAATAAAGGAAAATCCAGCTTTCAACAATATAGGTAAATTTTTTTCGGGATGATCATATTTCAAGAAATGTGTGAAGAGTTTGTGTTTAAAAGGTAAGTAATTATTAGAAAGCCATTATAGTTGAGATTTTATCATGGTAATGAAACACGATATCACTTAGAGTTCCAACTATTAATATAAACATGACCATATGGTACTGTCAAAAGGATATTTTTGCATGTAGGTTTTTTAATGAATAATGAAATTCTATGTACACTTAGATTCCGTTTTTTAGCGATCGTTTTGGTGAACATTGCCCCCAGTAAAAAATGCATTTGATTAATTATTTATCTCAATGATGTCGACATTTGATTCGTTTACGCAAATTCTATATTAGATAATTTAAACTGAAATAACCTAAAATTAAAACAAAAGAAAAATACGGTGTGTGCTTAAGACCACACGACAACAAATACACGACACTAATTTTAGATTTAACCAGAGGTTAAATTTAACCGGAATTTCTTAACCTCTGGTTAAATAAAAAATTAGTGTCAAACGATAGCTTAGGAAACACTAAAATAGGAAAGTGCAAACCATTTTGCTCTATCTTTAGCCGTTTAGATTTTACAGGCTGTCAAACTTGGTAAATGGTCGATTTTCAACTGTCAATATTTCAAAAACAGTAACAGATAGGTATATGACATTATTTATGAAATATGTCTAGAATTTTCCGCAAAATCCAAATATGCAATAACCTATAGGGTGTTCCATTTAAAAAAATAAAACTTTGTTTAATCCCGCCTTTGTGGAACACCCTGTATACAACTGTGCTATGCCACAAAAAACTTCACATCATACACTTCAATTTTTGTATTTGACGTTTTTTTCTAAAACGTCATTTGAGAAAGTTAAAGGGGGGTTCCATTTATAGTGAAACACCCTGTACTTAGCACAAATGCTACATATTTCGGTATTTGAAGTGAAATTTTAGCTCGGAATCTCAAAAACTGCCGCTTTTCACTTAAAAATGTCCAACTTTACAGAGTCTGGTTCATTTTCCCAGCTTAAAATAATTTGAAATGAGATTTCAGGTAAATAAATTTACTTACTTATCACAAAAACTAATTTTTACAAAAAACAATCAGATGGGCGATACATAGCTTTAAACCCTATAAATCCCCGGGAGTAGATGGAATCTTTCCAGACTTGTTACAACAAGGTATAGAGTATATAGTATAGTACCACACATTCAATCAATATTCACAGCCAGCTTTGCATTGGGCTACATTCCCAAAAACTGGAGGAAAGTTAAGGTAGCGTTCATACCAAAGACAGGGCGATCACAAGAAGAACCAAAGTCTTAACGCCCCATTAGCTTAACCTCCTTCCTTCTTAAAACGATGGAAAAGATTATCGATAGGCCCGTCAGGAGCAAGTTCCTTTCTAATGCTCCACTGCATGCAAAACAATTCGCATACCAACCATCGAAATCTACCACCCATGCTTTTCAAAATCTCGTCCGAGATATAGAAAAGGAACTGGCTGAAAAAGAAGTGGCGCTGTGTGCATTTCTAGATATAGAGGGTGCATTTGACAACACCTCACATAAATCCATTCAGCGCGCCACAACCCGCAGAGGAGTGGAATCAACCACTACAAAATGGATAAAATCCATGCTAACCAGCCGTGAAGTCACCGCGACCATTGGAGAAACAGCCGTCACAGTCAAAGTAATAAAGGGATGCCCTCAAGGAGGGGTCCTATCGTCCATGCTTTGGTCTCTGGTGGTTGACGATCTATTGTTGGATGGCAGCAGATCAACTGGCAAACAGAAACAGCCTCGCCTTAATGTGGGTACCAGGGCACGAGAGTGTGGAAGGCAAAGAAAGCGCTGACCAGCTCGCACGAAATGGTGCGCAGACTTCCTTTTGCGGGCCTGAACCATTCTGTGGCATCACTAAAGGACACGTAATGAATGGACTCAGAAAAAAGGCGGAAAGAGACACATTGAGCCCATGCACCTGGGCAGAGACAGGCGAAGAAACTCATCTCTCACTCGCCTAACTACACAAAAAGCTTCTCAAGCTACAAAAAAAAATGAGATAAAACTGGTCGTAGACCTTCTCACTGGACCTGGCCCCTGCAGGTGCCACCTCAAGAAAATGGGGAAAACCACGGACGAAGAATGCAGATTTTGCCAAACTATGACTGAAACGTCAGAGCACTTACTCTGCGAATGTCAGGCACTGACTTGCCAAAGGTTGACGCATCTCGAAAATGCCCTTATAGCACCGGGGGATCTACAAAAGCTCAACCCTCGAAATATTCTGAGATTCTCGAAGGAGATAGGAATTTTCGTGTAAAATAGAAGGGTGTACAGGGTGTTCACCCATAATGTCCCCCCCCCTTTAACTTTGTTAATTTTTAAGCTACAAAAAAAAATAAAAAACAAAATTGTAGGGTTTTTAATGTAGTTTTTGCACACGTAAAGGAAAAAGCAAAAAATTGTACAGTATACAGGGTAGATCAAAAAGAAACATTTTTTTAAATCTAGCCCCCATTTTTTATTCGATTTTTCGATTCTACGTAAAATTCTAAGGATTTTTAATATAACACACTATATGCCTATTCCTAATACTTTAAGAGTTATTGACAGTTGAATTCGCTATTTTGTTTGTTCTTTTATTTTTTTATGGCAACAGCCACCTAAGAATATAACTTTTTGTTTAGCTTTTGAAGTCATTGAGGTGAAAATATTGAGTTTCCTCAATTCGACCTCATTGCTTTGAGTAGTGATTTTGTATCTTCTGTTTTAAAAATGATTAAAGAATTATTATTATAATTAAAAAATAGCGACTTCAACTGTCAATAACTCCTAAAGTATTAGAAATAGGCATATAGTGTGTTATATTAAAAATTCATAGAATTTTAGGTAGAATCGAAAAATCGAATAAAAAATGGGGGCTAGATTTAAAAAAATGGTTCTTTTTGATCTACCCTGTATACTATACAATTTTTTGTTTTTTTGTTTACGTGTGCAAAAACTATATAAAATACCCTACAATTCTGTTTTTTATTTTTTTTTGTAGCTTAAAAATTAACAAAGTTAAAGGGGGGGGACATTATGGGTGAACACCCTGTACATTTGATTTAAGTGCGGGAGTGGGGTGGTGAACAAGTTAGGGTCTAATAAAGATATTGGCGATGGAAGTAGCATTTTTATATGTGTTTGGGTAGTGAATAATTAATCTAATCCAATTCATTTTATAAAAGTGGTATATAAGTAAAAATTCAAACAAGCGTGAAGCGACTGGATATTACCTAGTTCCTAAATCTCAGAATCTAATAAATTGGTGCGTGCTGCTGTCCAGCTACCTTTTAATAGACTTCAAACGACCTGAAATGCCCTGAAAAAAACATCATTAAAAGCAAAAACAAGTAGGTACTCTTTTGCAATTATGGCCAAGGCCGTCTTGTAATGAAATGATGCACAGCAGTAACGCATTCTGTAGTCTTTTGCAGTTTTCAGGGGAAAAGCGACCGTCGGCAATCTTTAGATTACTGCATTTGATTAAATCGAAAAAATCGCGTATAAGCGAAGCAACATGCTACATTCCGAAAGCACAAAGGCATAAATGAGCAGATGCAAAATCTGTTTAAATTTTGTCTGAGCTTGGAATTCTTTTTAGCATGAATTATTTGTGTAGAATACAAAACTGCAATATGAACAAATATTTTGAACGTACTAACTACAAATGGTATAAACGTCTATTTTTAAAGTCAAATTTTACTTTAGAATCTCCCATAAAATCGGCAGAAATCGCTGCTTGTCGCATGAAAAATATCCAATTTCTCTGATCCAATCGTTTTAAATAAGATTTCAGGCAAATAAATTTACTTGCTTAGATACTACAGAAACGCATCGATATGCTGGAATTGAAATTTTACCTCGAAATCTGCCATAATAGAATTCATAGAAACTGCACCTAATTAACAAAAAATTTAAACATTTACCCATTCTAACCCATTTTGCTGGTTTAAACCGTCTTGACTGAAATTTCAGGGAAATAAATATAAACTGCTCGTCAAAAAAAACGACGCACCTAGTTTTTTAGGCAATATTTAAAAGCTCGTTATTGGAAACCTACTCAACCGATTTTAAAAAACTTTGGAAATTCTGAATAGTTGATTCTTTGGCTCTTACGTCTAATTTTTGTAATAAGATATTTTGCACCTAACATATACTACAGGGTGTTAAAGAAAGAGATGTTTTTTTTACAAAATTTCAAGTTATCCCCATTTATGGGGTAGTTGAGATTGATAGTCGTAATACCTCTCTTTACTTACAGTTAGGTAATACCTCGGGACGTATTTGAGATTTTGTGGATATCTTGGCTAACTACGATTATATGGTAATTTTTCGAAAATTGTCGTGATTTTCCAGTTTAGTCCCAATAATGAACAAACTACGGAGGTATCCATGAATTGTGAACACGACGTCTTACGGTAGGTCATATGCTACCAGTTTATGTACGTTACGTGATCCATAAAACCAGAAAGTTCAGATTAAGGGATATGTTTTACACAAAATATTGCACGAATATTACTAAATGGTCCCTAGAATACCTAAGAATTGAAATGATGGGTTGGTACTTAAATAGGATCCTCTGTTAAAAAATGAATTATTTTATTACCATTTTACTTTTTCAATCACCCTGTATATTCGAAGGTAATTTCGAGTGTAATTTGAACGGTTGTAAGAGACAAAAACTCGTTTGCATATTTATGGTAACGTTACACGAAGTAATATCCTTATTTTACCATATTTTGACAACTTATCACTTATTTATCACCAAAAATCTAAAACCGTTTCGAGAAAATACCCCATTCTTAATAATCCATGGTATTAAGGTCGCATTTTAAGTTTACAAGTATAATTTTCTTTGGTTTGAATTTCTATTTTGAATTTTCAAAAAAAAATTATTTTGTGTAAAACATATCCCATAATTTGAACTTTCTGGTTTACTGGATCACGTGACGTACATAAACTGATATGCTACCAGTTTATGTACGTCTACCGTAAGACGCCGTGTTCACAAGTCGTCGATACCTTCCGTAGTTTGCTCATTATTGTGACTAAACTGCAAAATATCGACGATTTTCGAAAAATTGCCATATAATCGTAGTTAGCCAAGATATCCACAAAATCTCAAAAACGTCCCGAGGTAATACCTAACTGTAAGTAAAGAGAGGTATTACGACTATCAATCTCAACTACCCCATAAATGGGGATAACTTGAAGTTTTGTAAAAAGAACATATCTTTCTTTAACACCCTGTAGTATATGTTAGGTGCTAATTATCTTATTCCAAAAATTAGACATAAGAACCAAAGAATCAACTATTCAGAATTTCCAAAGTTTTTTAAAATCGGTTCAGTAGGTTTCCAGTAACGAGCTTTCAAATATTGTCCAAAAAACTAGGTGCGTCGTTTTTTTTGACGAGCAGTTTATATAATTAATACGATTAAAGTAATTTTTTCAAACTGGAAACAAAAAAATTACCAATTTGGTATTTTCAGTCGCATCGATGCGGTTTTTTGGTATGTTGTACTCGTAACCCTCTTTTTTAATGTATGGGAAGCTAAATGCCCCAGATTTTTTTGATTTTTCGGTAATAAAATATTATGTGTTAACAAAACTCGAATTGCGAAAAATTGAATTTCAACTTGCTCACCCTGTATAAAAGGCATCATCATTTCTAAATTGTCTTATTGTACGATTTTTTACGTAAATGCTTGACAAATAATTGATTTTTCAATTAAAAAATTTTCGAGAAAAAACCTTAATTTTTTTATTTTTTACCTACAAATCGTTGTTTTCACATTTTCCCTCAAAACTCCATTTTGTCGCTATTTTCGATGCATTTAGAGAATGTTTCTTCTATAAATTTCCTATCGAACTGTCGTCCCAGTTCTTTTTCCATTCTCGCGACTTTTTTAACGCTAAAAGGGCCCAAAGTTACCTCTTTTTTAAGTATATACACTCCCAAAAAATTCGCGACATTTTCTGATTCTTGTCAATTTCAATAGCGTTCGTCAAAGCGAACGTGTCCAGAAAATGTTATCAAAGTTGAGTAACTTTTCCGACAGTTATGGTGTATAAAAGAAATTTTGTGAAAAATCACTTGTGTGAATGAAAACATGCCAAATTTCAAGTTTCTACTCCCAGGCGTTTTCGAGGATTATCGGGCGTTCGGAGCCTGACGCGTGAAGGCTCAGTCTCGTTTACTGTTCAGGAAAAAGTGCTGAACCCGCCAAAAGAAGATTTTTGGAAGCAAGGGAATTGCGCGATAGTTTAAGGGTGTGGTTTTCTTGCATTTTTTTAGAACAGGTTGCAATCGAGCGACTTTCCAAGAAGAAGGGTAAATCCCTTTTCGGTAAGACAGAGAAAAAAGTCTGGAAAAATTGGGTATTAGTGCGTTGGCGCAGTTCTTTAACACGATGACGTATGTAGCTCTTTGAGGATTTTACGAATATCACGGTGGCAAAACTTCTGCCATGGTCGTGTTGATGTTTGATATGGTGGGGAGAACCTTGCCTTGGGGGACATTTAAGGTAGAGTACAATGAAAACATTTCGGCGAGCATGTTTGCTTTTTTCCTTAGCTGTAGTCGACGTGATGCCACGTTCATCCATCAAAGGTGGAAGAGACCTTTTTGTAAAGCTATTACTTACTGCCTTTGCTACCGACCAGAATTTCCTGTAGCTACTGAGGCATTGCAAAAGTTTATTCTGGTCCTTTAATTGAGTTTGTTCTTAGTTTCATCAACCACACGTTTTCATTCATTTCTTGCTTCGGCAAATGGAGCTATCAGTCGCTTTCAGTTATGGTCGTAGCAAAACGAAGGGCCCTTGTTTTACGCATATGTAGCCGAGTTAGTAGTTTCATCCATGAATTGATTTGGCGGTTTGTATAGCTTTTGTGAAGTCGTGCTGCAAATTTGTGTCAAAACTGGAACTTTGGAGGCTTTTTCTCAGCTCAAATGAGGTGCATCCTCTTTTTTTCTTAAACTAAGACTAAGACACCCCTTTCTAGTGAAACTTCTTATTTGTTTGCAAAATCGGAGATATGCTCAAAAATTATGTCACAAGACTCTCAAAAACTTTCTATTTAAACCCGTAACCACCAAAGTCTATAACCTCGATTCTCGATCCATATTTAAAATACTGGGAAACGATCACTGTTTTGTAAAAATAAATAAAATTAAGAATATGTAACTGTAAAATGAAACTAAAAAAATAATAATAATTTCGAATGTCGTTTCATAACAACTCTATATGAATGAATGAATGCTTGCTTACCCAACTAAAACGCCTCTTAAAACACTTTTTAAACCAGCACATCTTGTTGCAGATATCAATTAAGAAATATTAGAAACTAAAATTAGTTTATTCGCCAAAACTTCACTGTACACAACAGTTTTTGAAGGCCCTTTTTAAACTATTTTAGAGAAATATATGAAACCTATATATATCATATATTTTGCGATGAAGTAAATTCAGATTTTTTATGACAAAGTAATGCGGTGGCTCCACCGCATTACTATATATTAGATTATACTAGATAATCCAGTATATTCTTATCAAATCTAACCCAAACAAAGAAAAATGCAAATACAAAGTGTCTGGTAAGTATATTATGACAAACTATTCGCAGCTTATATAAACTATGTTTCTAAAGTACCCTTTAACCGAAATATGGGGCTCCAAATGGGTACTCATTGATTTACCTTTCCGTGTGCTGTAACTCTTCAATATTTTGTTTTAATACAAGTTTGACATATTGTATTAGCTATGACTATGTGCAAGACCCGTTAAGTGACATCTGGTGTCAGTAGCCAGCCTACAGCTAAAATAAATAGGAATCCAAATAGCTGAAATGTGTATATTTTGTTATGCTTATCAAGAATAAGCCAGACAAATGTCTCAGTTGGTTCCAATTTTATTGATTCCTAATTATAAAGATACCTGCTCTATAGCTGGTTATTTGCTTGAAAAATTACATCATAAAATAAAATACCTATTATTTTATTATTAATTTTTAAAATAATAATAGGATTAAATTGTAAATTGTTACGTAGTCTTATTTAAACCATTAGATGGTTGAGAGCTGCTCGCTCGTCAGTAATTTGTCACTGTTGAACAATATGTCACGTGTTTGTGGAAAGAAACCGGATAGTTTTTGTTTTATATGCGATCAAGACACCTTTGAGAAGCAACAATTTATGATTAGCCCTTTAATAAGAAAAGCGTACCATGTATTTTGGCTGCAAAATTGGATACCAAGATAAGAGCTGAACACCTATCCGTTTTAATAATCGTGCGAATAATATTCGGAGTAAGTTGAAAAGGGCGCCCAATGGCCTTTACTGTTCCTAGGATCTGGCAAGAACCCAAAGCCCATGTAAGTGATTGCTATTTGTTTGACCCCTTCTATAAAGAAGAGAAGCTCCGGTCATTCCTAATTCACCTGAAGAGTACACGATCGATTTTGATGATGAACAGACAAATTCAAATGGTGCTGTGCCAGATGATTTCGTTCAGCCATCCACTTCGAAAGATCCCGATTTTCTCCCAATACTCTTTGGTAAGTGCCCTACAAAATTAATCAAAACGAATTAAGAGTGATCTAATAAAGGATTTAGATTTGTCCAAGGAGAAAGCGGCGGTATTGGCATCTCGACAGCAGTAGCGAAATTTACTTCAAGACAAACTAAAGGTACCGAAGTCATCAGAAAAACTTAAGTATTTTTTTTAACCGTGACAACATCTTGGTTTGTAAGGTCATTGAAGGCTTAATGGTTGCTTTCAATATAGACTATGATTCAAAAGATTGGATACTTTAATCGAATCATAAAGCGGTGTTACTACATAAAAGAAACAAATTGCCATTCGTTGCAGTTGATCATGCGGTCCACATGAAGAAATATATAGTAATTTAAAATTGTTACTAGAGCCTTTGTAATATCAGACGTATAAATGGCAAATTTGTGGGGATTTAAAAATTGTCGCGATCTTGCTATAGCTATGCAGCAAGGATATAAACCAAACTCTGTTATTTCCTCTGTGAATGAGATGGTCGAGCACGATCAGAGCATTACAAGAAGAAAATATGGCCACCAAGACAGTCTTTCGAGCCAGAAAGCAAAAATGCTACTAACATACCATTAGAGGTCCAGTGGACACAGTATACGAATTTTCTAAAGCATTCGATCGTGTGGATCATTCTATATTGTTGTGTAAGCTGGGTGAACTGGGTTTCAGTGATAGCTTGGTGCTGTTATTTGAATCATACTTGAGTGATCGTTTGCAATAATTATGTTGAGGTTCGGGGTCACAAATCTAACAAGCAAAGCAGCAAACTGGCCTGACATAGGTTATGGTGTATCAAGCAACCTACTTATGTTTGCCGATGATTTGAAGCTGTTCATGGTTATTAATGATCCCTCTGGTTATGTAACATTGCAGGAAGACTTGATTGCAATTCAACAATGGTCTGAAAGAAATACTTTACCCTTGAAATGCTTCGCTATGACTTATTCCAATAAGCTAATGTCTAATAATTTTCCGTATAATCTGGGGCTTACATTGGTTGAACGCTATAGTACCTTTAAGGATTGCAAACTTGAGAATGCACAGCGAAAATTCCTAAAATGTCTGATCTTCAAGCAGAATGGAGTTTTACCACATGGAGGTGTTGCCCAAAATGAACTTCTGGCCCAATATCAGATACATTCCCTGATTAGTCGAAGAAATTATCTAGCTACACAATTTCTCTTTAAATTATGCAATTCTCACATTGACAGTACGGAGTTATTAGCACAAGTCAATATTCATGTTCCTGCACGTTGTATCAGATCATCACCAATTTTTCAATTACCGACATCATCAACTAATTTCTGAATTAAAACGCCTCTATATTTGACCATGAGTGTAACAAGTATTGTAGTGATATTGATATTTTGTCTATGCGTCAGTTTATGAGTGGAATAAGGAATAAACTTCTGCATACTGCACTGTGATTGTTTTCTTTTCTTGTTTTGAATTTGTTTTCTTTTTATTTTTATATTGATTTTGTTGCATCATATTTAATTAGTTGTAATTGTAGGCAAAATTGCCTTATATATGGATGATAATCTGTTAGACAATAAAGATTATTATTATTATTGTCAGTTGCTTCAGAGAAGATTCCTTCACTGAAAAATGTTGTAAAGGTCATGAACAAGGAAGGCCATGCTTTCGCTCATCTAAAGAAAAAAATTCATACAGTCAGTGATGCGAAAATTAAAGAGGGAATTTTTGTGGATTCCCAAATTAGATATATTTTCGGAGATGCGAAATTTGATTCTATACTTGAAGGCAACGATCAAAATGACTAGAATTCCTTTAAGATGGGTGTATTAAATTATCTGGACAACAAAAGAGCAGACAACTACAGATATCTTGTTCCGCAATTTCTTTCTTACTACGAAGATTTAGGGTGCAATTGACCTCAACTGCATTGAGGAAATGAATCTGCCCGGTTATTTTCCGGAAGATTGTGGTGCAATAAGTGACGAACACAGTGAGAGATTCCATTTCATGCTTCGCTTGCTCCGGGAGTAAAACGAACAGAAATTAACTGATGTATCTGTTGAATAAAATAATTCACTTCTCTGGTTATTTTTTGTTGATTTTGCTTCCGGAATGAGCGAAGGGCAATGCATAAAGTGAAATATTTGACGAATACATTGCTACAAGCGAATAGTGAATCGATTTTACGAATGAAATTGAACAAAAGAAAGAAATAGAGAAACTGTGCACTATTTTTACCGATGAATTTTGCCACCTTCTTCGAAGATGAAGCGAATCTACAGCAAACGTCTTAAGAATAAATCTGGCAACAGTGTATCTTCTGAAAAAATGCCTGGAATTCCTTTAATACGGTTGCATTGCATCAAAAAAGCAGATAACTACAGAGATCTTGTTGTGCAACTTCTTTCTTACTAAAAAGAATTAGGGTGCAATATGTTATTAGAAATTCATCTTCTGGATTTACATCTGCTAGATTATTCTCCGGAAAATTCTGGTGCAGTCAGGAACACGGTGAGAGATTCCACCTAGATGGTTTAAATATCGAGAAGGGACTGACCGGAATATTTATAAAGGTACTTACCATAATTCTATCAAAGGAAATGAAACTGTAGAGTATCAAGATAGATATTTTTGAAGATGTGTAGTAAAAGTTTCCAAAATATACTTAATACTTTGGGGCACAGCTTAACCCAGACCTATTATGTGCGTGAACAGATGTTTGCTGTGCACTTACCTTAAGGTAATTTCGGTTTAATCCGAAGGTGTATTTGCATGATAAAAAACTTATTTTTGGGACTCTCTAACTATTCGGATTCTCCTTATGTCCGATTTAAAACTATTATTTCGGGTTAGTTTATAAATAAGTGCGCGAAATGTCAAATTTCCTGCAAAATCCTGGTATGAAAATCTTGGCAATTCAACCAATAAGAATAAGACTATTCTAACCAAAAGAAACATTATTGGACCATCGTATCCTCAGATATCGGAAGCATGAGAATTCAGTCTTACAAGTAGACCTTCAATGAATCATGTTACAAGTTACAAAACATTTAAATCAAAAATCAAAGATACTTTTCACTTTAGAAAAGTATTCGAAACACAAACTGCTTTTTACTAGAACCCAATGTTATTATTTGAAAGTGGTACCTAGTTAAATTCGCCCTTTATCGGGAGTATAAAACAAACTAACCTAAGTAACCAAAAGAATTCCGTCTTTTTCATATGAAAGATCGTTAAAACCTTAGGATTAGGAACAACGTTGTATTGAATAAGGAACAATAATATATAAATTACTTGTCTGGAATCCAAAAATAGTAAATAAGCGAGTTTGGCGTGGCATAACTATTAACACGTGAATATAAGTGTAAAATAAAAATAGCCATAAAATCCATCAACAACTGGTCATTTGCAAGCATTAAGTAATTAAATAAAATGGCTAGGAGTGCCAAAAAATTACCTCGTGTTTTTTTTTACGAGATCATATTTTTTTCTGTAGTAAAGTTAAACTATACCATGTGGTGTGTAAAGAGAAAATAACTATAGTCACCCAAGAACCGAAATATGATATGAGTTGATTTTAACGGATAAGCTTCATTCTATGTTTAGCGATCCAAGTTCAATCAGACCAAATATTGGTGAAAAATATTATTTATCTATTTAACGAATCTGTAATCTAGATGAAAATGACATAGTTTCCCTGCCTTAAAGTAGTGATTATCTTTAATTAGATATTCTATTATTGAGAAGACATTCGTCCGTAAGATACAAATTAGAAAACTTTCATCGGCTATTTTAATTTTTTTATTATCTTGTGTAGTGATACAACGGAAACAGAAAAATGAAAGCTTAATCTCCTTTCCTATTATAAACAAGAGCAAATAAACATAAATAAGACTATTTATCAAAGAGTTTAATATGTATAATGTGAAACTCTCTCTTTAAATAAATATTAATAGTAGCTTAGTAGCCAATCAGTCTGCCAAAACGAGCAGATATTAGAGGCAAAAAAGCGTAATATCGACAATCTACATATTCTAGCAATACAACTTTTACATAGATCATGAGCGTGACAAAATTTGCATCACAATCAAGTTTACATTTTCTTACAAATAAATCCAGTTACTCTAAAATTACTGAAAGCGATATTAATTAAAGTTGACTCATAACGAAATAAAATGTAATTTTCAGTATTGCATTTATATATCTGCCAAATGTTTTTTAAGCATTCTTCAACGGGTTTTTAATTAAATTATTATTTACTCTAACAATGTTTCCCATTGTATCCTTAAAAAATAAGATTGTCATAATTATTTCTACAGTCGGTCTCCCAAGAGTAATGATTTTAATTTATACTTGCAATAATTTGTCACACAAAAAAATTATTTAAAATTCACTGTCGGATACCGAAACCAATAATAATTTGCATGCTTTGCAGCGTGCTGTGCATATAGTCTTACCAGATATGAATTTAAAAATAAAACATAATTTTCAAGGCAGCAAAAAGTATAGTTACTGAGAACTTTACATGTAAATAGGCAACATCTTTTTTTTGATTTTGCTTTTGTTAGAACTTTAAAAGTTCTCAGAAACCGTACACCGTGCCATATATGGAAACATTTTATAGGGAATTTTTGTTTATATTTGAAATCCTATGGATATAAACAATTTTAAATTAAAGCAAGAAATGTCTATTATTGAGTGCTTAGTGTAAAGTTAAATATTTGA
>MU194397.1:868-19329 GCA_016904865.1 Pissodes strobi
TATTGAGCAAAGCTTCTATGGTAATGGCCTGCAATTAACTAAGGTAATGTGAACGTTCCCTAGCGCGCCATGTACGATTTTATTATTGAAGTATTCCTAGATATGTTGATTAGCAGATGGAATATGAGAAGAGAGAAAACAGTCTTTATTTTCCTTTACGTTACAGAATTATCACGAAAATACGATACAAGACCAGCTTGAAATTTATAATTTTGTGCAGGATTAGCATTAGAGCCTCAATAAACACATCTAGAATAAGAATCGTTTTAACTAGAAATTGCTGGATGAAGTTATCCAAGAACGCACACTCCAGAAGCTTAATTTGAATCAGACGCTCGCCGGATACAAAGCTTTGATTATAAATTCACTCTAGAACGCTCGTTTCCAATGCAACTGCATCAGAAGTGTGTGATTGGATTGCATAATTAGTGCTTGATGGGGGCTTTTAAATAACAACATAATATAACTGATAAAATTAATTATATAGGCCAAATAGTGACCATCTGCTGCAATCTACTCGAAGTTTAGCTTCGAAAAATGTCAAAATTGGGCTTGGTTTTACCTTGTCAGTCGAAATAATTCCAATATCATAACGCGTTTTTTTTCGCGTCATGGCAATGACAGGATCTCAAGACGAAGACGAGATGAAGATTCTGGGTATTGTAATGGATTTTCTATAGCTTTCTTTTGCCCTATTTATATGCCTATTGCATATATATAATACATGCCGGACGTTGTAGCATTTTCAAATTTTGGCATAAACAAATGCTACAGCTTTGCTTAGTTTATATTTATTTTTATTTACAAACACAATTTTTGGATTATTCCAGTATAGGTACAGTGTATAGTACCTTGTTTTACTTTGAAGGTAATTGAATACACTTTCCATATTTATATGTATGTGTCAGCATGATGCACTAGATACTTATGATATGATAATAACATCAAGGCTGATTTTTATCCCTTGCAGAATCGTAGGTGCTCGACTAGGTTCGGAAACCTCTTTTAAAATTCTGGCTGTGCAGTCCAATTTGCTAGGCTATTAACTTCATTGATTTTAATACTTGACCTCTCTTTTTTACTCGGGAAAATGCTCACAAGCTTTTCTTTGATCTAAAAGTTAATAAAAACTTAACAATATGTTCGACGCATATATAACCTTGAGTTTGTTTATTATTTTAAACCAATTGCTAGCAGTACCTACCTCAAACAATTTGGAGAACATAAGAGTCATCTAACGTATATTATAATTCATTTGTCTAATTGTGTTTCGGTGTATTGTTTCCTTTTGTTTTATTCATCTTTCGAAGAGATTTCGTGTTTTCATTTCTTAAGTGTCATTCACCTGTGACTCTGACAGTAGAATGGGCATATCATATGATTTTGACAGTTAGGTTAGACAGGTTCAAGAATCGACGTTACCAAGTAACGGTTCCTTTTAAGGCGTATTTACTTGCTGCTTGGCGAATATGGTTTAGAGCAGAAGTTCGATTAACCGAGCTGTGACGTCGATGGTTCTTCCTGCGCTTGGACTCGCTATTTCAACTAAGTTAAGTTGGCAACTATGTTTCGGAGTCAAGGAGTTGAAATTCGTTCCGTGAGGGAAATGGGTCTTTACTTTTTACGCCGTGCCGTCTGGGCGACTAGTCGCGACTTTGTGGAAAACCTTTTCGAGGTGTAAATCCTCATGGACTGGTTCAAATAATTAGGGTCATTATTTTGTGATATTTTTGTTACGTTGATGTATTTCGACTCGACCCAAGGTCATGAAGGTTACCTATAAAAGTTTTTGTTGAGTTATTGGAATCCTACCTCCACGTGGTAAGTTACAAAATTTTCATGCAGTCTTTCAGTGGAATTAATTTTATTTTCCAATCTTTCAAGGAGAATATGTTTTGGTGTTGCTCTCATGTTGCCGATCCTTGGAATTGTCGATTATTGATTTTGGGGAAGTCTCTAGAATGAACAATATTCGTTTTGTTCGACTGGCTATTACCAGGCAATAGGTCCTATAGATAGTTCTATAGGTAAGATGAAAAGCTAGTTAGGTTATGAGTAATCTTTTCAATGTTAGATATTTATTTTTTGCTAAGACAAACATTGTTTTTAGGGTCCTCTCCACGAACACCGCTCTGGCATATGTATATCGCTTTACCTTAATTGTAATATCTATTTTTGCCTATTTTGGGTTTAAACCACCATTTGCGTGTTATGCTCTTGTTGCTTATCATCGGCTGGATGTGGTGTACCAAGTTTGGAGAAGTCAGTTTATGATTTGAGGTGCTTTGGAGTTGCATGGACCTTACATATACTAATACTGGTATTTATTTGGAGAATATTTTTAGATTAAGAATACTTACTTCATGATTTGTAAGTAATATCATTTACCTGTTTGTAAAGCTGTCTTTGGCAAATTTAGATTTTCTATAGATTGAGTGATTATAGACATCTTATTTTATATCCTTGCGGCAGAATAAAATTCATGAATTTTAAACCCTGTGCGCTATTTACCATCATTCTAGTGACCTATTAATCGGTACGCAGGATATTTGCCTAACAGTTTGTATCTCACGATTGTCAATAATAGTCAATATTATGTAAGCTTCTTCTCTATTGCCTTATTGTTTATACATGTGATTGTAATTGTACTGTATAATTGTTGTTTTTTTTTATCAAGGGATCTCCTCATTAGTAGGGAAAGAATAAAGTATTTATTTTGGGGAAATATTCTGCCTTATTGAAAAGCTCCTCCAAAAATTACTCTTCGGGATTTTACAATATTATAGATTTTTCCAAGTTGAGTCACAGTTAATTTGGTGATGCCCAATATCTTTATTAAAGTGTACCGAGGATCCACGAACCTAGCTCTCCACTGTATTACTGGCTGCCGTTCGCATCTATAGGTAGGTTTACTAAAAGGGTTTAGGAAATGTTGCCATAATGTCCAATTAATCTGGAATGCATTGATAAGGATTATTTTCTTAACTGTTTGCTGTGTTACAGCATGTTTGATATGATGCGGAGACAGCCATTGCACAGAAGAACATTAATAAAAGTAGTGGCGGTTGCTACTATTTCACTCGACCAAAATGGCAAATTTAACAGCAGATCGTCTGGGTAAATCAATAATTTGTCAGAACTGCTTCCACATTAAATGCTCCTAATTTCTAATAAGTAGTTTTTGTGACATCGATTTTTTTACATGTTTTTCCATGCAAAATACAGATTATTTTCCTATCAGGTAATTTGTTTTAAGAGAAAATTTAATTACATTCATTCTTAAAACATTAAATAAATAAAATATTTTGGTTATTTTAATTTTCACGTTTTTACAGATCAAAATTTGACTGTACCATAAAATCGAATAATACTCCTAGCTTTTATATGCAGTTTTGGTGAATGCGCCAGTCCAGTGGAAGAATATAATTAAATTTTTCCCATTATTTAACAAGCAGAAAATTAACCGTAATTTTAATTTAGATCTCTATTTCTGCACTGTACAGGGTGATCTATTATATTTTGACCCCCTACCTTTACCTTTATTATAACAGGTACATTTAAATGTGGAAGTTTTAGAACTTTGCCTAAACCGTCAGAATATTCAAGTTTGCTTTTTTTAAATTGAACCACCTATTTTTGGGATATGGGATATCCTGCTGAAGAAAAAGGTTCCATCATTCAACTTTATTATGCTAATAATTCTAACGCTAATCAAGTGATATTGCAATACCGAAGACTTTACCCCAATCGAACTACCCCTTGTAAAAATGCAATCAAAAATATTGTAAAAGCGTTCGAGACCCGGAAGGAAATACAACGAAAAAGAAGAATGGTAGTTAGTACCGATGAAGAGGAACTCGGCGTCTTATTGTTATTTTTAGGTAAATATTTTTAACATTGTTGAAAATGTAGATATAATAACTATGTATCAAAAATCTAGATAATCCTGAATCAAGCACAAGAAGCATTGCAAGCCAAGCCATGACATCACAGAACAAAATTTGGCGAATTTTGCACAAATACAAATACCACTTCTATAGATTTATACCAGTACAGGGTTTAACGGAAGATCACAAAAACCAAAGGCTTCAATTTTGCAGAAAAATGTTAAGGCGAATCCAGCATGACCCTAATTTATTAAATAGAATTTTGTTTACTGATGAAGCCACGGTTACAACTTCTGGGATGTATAATAGGTGGAACAAACGGTTTTGGTCTACTGAAAACCCATATAAAATCCAAGCCGTTAAAACACAGGGGAGACGTTCAATTCATGTTTGATGCGGGATGTTGGGCAATCGCATATTAGGACCAATCATTTATTACAAAAATTTAAATGGTACGAGATACTTTCATTTCCTTGAAAACCATATCAAAAATATATTAGAACAGCTTTCACTTGCACAGTATAATTCTTTGATCTCTCCTCACAATGTTCAACCCGTCACTGACTTTTTAAATAATATATATGCGCTGTGGATTGGTCGAAGAGGACCTATCAGATGGCCAGCTAACAGTCCCGAGTTCAACCCGAATGACATCTTTCTATGGGGAAATTTAAAGGATAATGCTTACTATGAGAAAACTGAGAACATTGTCGTATTAGAAGAAAGGATTCATGCCCAAATTGAAAATTTAAACAATAACCACCCAGAATTTATTTATAATACCATTCATCGCAAATTTTTAAATAATGTACAAAGATGCATTGGAAATAATGGTGGATATGTAGAAAATGTTTAGTTGTATGTTCATATGATGCTGAGTTCTTCTTCATCGTTACTATTCTTCTTTTTCGTTGTATTTCTTTATTATTTATTATTAGCATAATAAAAATGAATTTTATTATAGAAATTGGAAGCCTTTTCTTCAGCAAGATATCCCATTTTTAATTATAATTAATACTGCCTGATCAATCGAAGACAATCTGGCAGCAGCTTGACATCTTATAACCTTTCTAGGCATTACCAGTCTCTACCTTTAGAAATACCTGTAGCAGGTAATAACTTTTACAAAATATTTTGAATTAAAATTTGAACCTAATTGCTAAGAAAAATATAAACAAATTATATATTTTTGGTTGCAGAAAAATATTCTCTATCGAAATTTGGAATAAAAAATGGGTGGTTCAATTTAAAAAAAACAAACTTGTGATGTTTCTGCGCTTTTCGATGCTCAATTTTTTTGTCTGATAGAATATTCTGACGGTTTAGGCAAAGTTCTAAAACTTCCACATTTAAAGTTTTGTTGTACCTGTTATAATAAAGGTAAAGGTAAGGGGGTCAAAATATAATAGATCACCCTGTACATATATCGGAAGTATATGGATACTTAATCTATAGTGAGTAATTTATTTTGTTACTATCAACTATTCAAATAAATATGCTTTAAATCTGAATATCTAATTCTATATTCAAATATCGCGCTACCATGTCCTACCTCGTTGATAGTTCATTTGGTTTTCGAGCTGCCCGACATTGTTGAAACATGAATGCTACACATACGTGAATTAAAAGTATTTTGGTCGCCGGGTGCACTATGGTATGATGTAAGCATACTTATTTACTGAGTTATAAGTATATTTATATATACGTAAATTTAAGTTAAATTTCTTCTCACCTACAGATATTTCGCATCTAAAAAAAGTACATTCGAACTTTGTACCAAGATATTCTGTTACTTAACATAGGCTATTATTTATTTTAGATCCTTGACTTATTGATGTTTATCCTACAAAATCATATTATAGCTATCTTTTGATCTGTCTCATGTAAAACAACACCAATTTGAATTATTCAATTTACTTTAATATTAAAGAGCTAGTCTGGTAACTTCTTGCTAAAATTTTGTAGCCACATATTAAAATAATATAAGGTTACCAGTTAAAAAACCCTCTGTTTTAGAACAAAATTTTCTTACACTCATTCTTCCAAAATTACCCCCTCTACTGTATTTTTGAAATAACATAAATAAAAAAACATTTTTTTTTTGTTGCATATTTTACCAATAATTTTTATCAAAATAGTATAAGGCTAGCAATTTTATTTCATTGCGAATAAAGCAAAAAGCAACAAAGTATATTTTAATAAATCTAATTATAATTATATTTCCCTTGATAGTTTACGATTGCCTACAGCATTAGGCGCCAAAAGCTCAATTGCGCATATTGTTTGTTGACTAAGTGTGTTTCAGAGTAAATAAATCCTTGTTTTTTCAGTCGAAAGTGTAGTTTTCTCATAAACAATGGCTTCGGAACTGCCTCATATACTGAATTTAAATCAGGACTATTCGGTGGCCAAATGCTTTATGTACCTAAGCATGTTTTTTTAAAATGACCGCATTTTTTAGATAATTTAAAATTATTTTTCTCTCCGTACCTCTTTCCACGTTTATAGTTTTAGAAATTTTATTGGAACTGGACGAAGGCTACGTCTGAAGGTTCAGCATTAATAATATTGGCCTTACTGTCTTAACATTTTCATTACTTCTCGGGTCCTATATCTTCCCCATCCAAACAGAAAATCATTACATTAACTAAGCTTACTATCAAATAATAGTTTTTCTAAACACTATCGTAAAGACTAAATTAGAGTTATCTTATCTTCGAGTAGTAAATAATTCCTTGTTGTTTCAGTTCTTCAATAGCCGAAAGTGTAGTTTCTCATAAACCATGGCTTCGGAACTGCCTACATATACTAAACCATTGCTTCGGAACTGCCCCATATACTGGATTTAAATCAGGACTATTCGGTGACCAAATGTTTTTTTCCGCCGTCCTGTTGGGAGGTAAAATCGTCATTAATTATCTCTATTTCAGGATAATTATAACACAAGATATCTCTTTGATAAACTATGGTTTTTTTAGCACCATATATATTTCTGTTTTCTATAATCCTGAAGCCGCCAAAGAAATCATTAGTGATACAGAAAAGTAAACACTTAGCACAAGAATCTAATCCAATGAAATTTCTGATCTCTTGCGTATATTTGGATAGGCTAGGTTATTTTTTGGCTTGCGCAAAAAAAAATCCTTTCTTCAGAAAACGATTTTTTTTTTGTTTAAATATTGCCTCTGCTTCTATATCGCTTATTTTTTGCATCTGCTCATTATTTCTAACAGTATGTTTTCTTGAAACAACCGCATTTGTAGATCTTTTTTAATTATATTTCTCTCTGTACTTCTTTCCACGTAATAACTACTATTTTGATATATTGACTTCAGTTTTGAATGCAAAACGCAATTTGCTTTTCTTTACAAAAATCTGGAGCCAGTGCCTTTGGCGTATCACCTACTGGCGCAATATCTGGTGTTCTCTCTTCACTTCATTATTTAGAGAAATGTCTAGATTGAGCATACATAATATGCGAAAAATCGGCAATTGCAGCTATTACCATTTAGGAATTTAAGCTCTTCAAAAAATGCGCAGCAAAACAAAGAGATTCGACTAAAAAAGTCCGAATTCAGATTTTACGAAAAATCAAATCACCAATTTTGTGTTCAAGAATGAAGTCACATTATCAATATAGTAGTTATTTATATATCAAGTGCAAAACGCAATAAAATTTCCACGTACAGCCAGGATGGAAATCTAAATGTGACACAATGGATCTGCAATTTAAAATCTCGGAATATTCATTCTCATTTTTAGAAACACTTTTAGGCATAAATCATAAACTCGTTTCATAGCAGTGAACATTTTCCGTCGTTTAATAATTAAGGAAGGACTTTCGTGTACATAAGCACCACATTTTTGTCGCTTGTCTTTGACATTAATGCTTTATAGTCTGCCTCATTTCAGTTCGTCCGTGCAAATATTCAACGTTTAATTGCTTTTTGCAATGGAGTCTTCTAATGGTGCAATAAAAGTTTTGTCATAATATTGTTACTTAATATAAAATTGTGTCATTAGGGTTGCATGCTATAATTACTTGACATTGATCTATTTTTTCTATATTGATATTTGGATGATTTTATTGACATATTATCAATATAATTAATTGCACTTGTTCTACGTAGATTTGCACATCCTCCTGCAACCTTATTGTTGTTGTGTACAGATTAGAAGTTAGATGATACGAATTCAAATTGTTAGGCGGTTATTTTTTCTCCCATTTTTTTGACTCCATCTTTTACTTTTTCCCTCATTATTCTGTTAATTATTTCAATGGGTCATCTGATGTTCTAACAAATAGAACTAGTTTTCCTTTTAATTGTCAACATTTAACTTGTTGATGTTTCTGGCCAAAATAATGATTAAAAAAAATTGAGTATTGTATAGATATTGCTAGAAGAATAGTTACTTCGTGATATTTTCTCTGAAAATTCTCTACTATATGTATTTTTTGTCCCAGTTTTTAAAGCATCTATTTGTTGATTTTTATAGTACTAAAAGATATTACTTACGCCAAAATTCCTACAACTTTTCTATTGCGTTTTTGATAATAATTGTAGCGTTCATTTACCCAAAATACAAACCCAATAGTAGTTCACATAAGTCTCAAAGTTCACAATCGGTGGTACAGCCTTTAGTGCAGGTAACAATGGCGGCCCCCAGCTTTTAGACAGGGGACAAGGGTCTTGGTGAATTATAATGCCTGAACGCCACGCGGTTAAATTTTCGCCATGCCCTGATGCAGGATCTTCAGTGAAATTCGAGAAATAAACACGAATTGTTCTCCTCCCCGCTGTAACCTATTGAGAAAAAATGGAAGGGAAAACAAAAAAATACCACCCCAATAAAACAACAATAACAATGTGTATATTCAGTGCTGGTGACTCTAATTTTGAATTAGATAAGGTATAAAAATAGCTATAGGAAGAATAACTTGTATATGTAGCTATATCTATTAATATATATTATAGTATAACCTACCCCGGGTCAGTTCAACATAGTTGAATGAGATAAGTTGTGCTTGGTCATTATTTTGCCTATGATTGTCAAAATAGATTAAAAAGAAGACCAATACCTACGTTGTGTTATTACATCTTGCACAATTTTACTTACTTATTATATAATGCGCTCGACGGTAACAAAATTAGGGAAATTGGAGGAAAAGGTGCGTCATGTAAACTAAATCACAGATTCCTAATACGCCTAATTTATTAAAGAAACCGTGCCAAATTATTAGAGAAAATCGTGCCGGACTCAGCTTGAAATTCACGAGGGGAAAGAGTACGGCAGAGAAATCCTCGATCTAAATTCCTAACCCGAATTATGCTGTATATCCTTTATTATTATAATAATTCATCAAATTACTGTCTCCCGTACCACAATTCGTAGTTCCACACTTGTAACAATACATTTAAAACTAAAGAGGTTGTTGTTAGTTAGCCGGGCGCCGCTGGAAGGTACTGAAGTCCTGGATTACGGAGGCTACCCAGCTATTTAGTTGCAAATTGAGCCAATATATATAGAATGATTATTACATTTATAGCTAGGATATTCTCCCGTTAGGGTAGGAAATGGTTGGTAGATTCATCAAGGCCCTTGCGTACTCTCTCAGTCATACTAAAATTAAAATCCTAGCACCAAAAGACAGCAAATAATTCATTTTCTGTTTTCATTTAAAGCAGTGTTTTTCACAGCGTAAAATGATTTCATTAAATATATACACAGGTTATGCCATCAAATATGAATTATACATGAGAATAAAAGAAATACTTGTACAAATTATGTTTATAACAATATTATAAATTTTACTGATCTGTAATGGCATGTTAAAGCACAGAATCAAAACAATTCATCTAAAATAAACCGTACACTGCGCCGGCTTTTGACTATCTATCTCCGTTCTCGAGCGATACCGTTTCGGATCCCCTCCAAAGACCCTCGCAACACCCGACTTCAATTTGTGACTTGTTTTTCTCTTTTTCTTTCTTTACATCAATATAAAGGGTGTGTCAAATTTGAATGCATCACGTCTAAAGAAATAATATTTTAAATAGGCGGGTTACCTCAATATACTAAAGATGAATGGTTAAAAGTAACGGTTTAAATTAAGTATTACTTTGTGTTATACCTACGACGCTCTACGAATGCGAAGACGTGATTACATGTCGTTTACATGCACTTGATTGGTGCTATTAACATATCCGGTATACAAATATTATAACTTCTTGGAGGCTACACTCTAAATACCACTAAGACTATAAGCGAGAAGTTAACGTGCGCCAGAAACCAGTTTTTAACTGTTATATAAATAACGAAATATCCAAGGTTAAGTATACGAATACAGATCTAGTTCAAGTATACGAGAGATTAATATAAGTAAAATATTTACATAATAAATGGTATCCATATCAGAGGTAGACTTATATAAATTAGCATCGATATGCTATGTTTACATACGAACAGTTCAAAAAATGTTTAAATCACACCACGCTGAAAGAAGTAAAACACGCAAGACCACTCTGAAATTAATTAATAACACGCCAATATTATCCAGATTAAGGATAACTCCAGTTACTCGTAACTAACTTGAAGGTAAGCGATATTTTAGCCAAACAAACCCCTTAATCACCTCGAACATTAAACAAAATCACCAGAAATTTTGATTAAAGTAGCCCCTAAATCACCATAAAAGTAAAAAAAATAAGAATAAAATAAAATATAATGTCACTGAATACACTAGATAATATTCTAAAACAAGACTTATCTGATACGTTATCAAGACAACAGTGAGTTCATCCAGGTGTCCGTCAAATCGCTGGAGTGTCACGATCGAGAATTCACCCTTCGTGAGCGTTGAGGCTTGGATCAGTCAACGAGACACGCAGTTAAATTGATGTTTACTCTGAAACCACGTGTAGTCGGAGGAGTCTCAGCATGCAGTATAAAAACCAGGAAGCCACTGGAAATCCGTAGACCGAAAGCAACCACTATCGGATGTAGGAAACCAAGAAGAAAACCGGAAAATGGAAAGAAAATACCCTGAAACACAAATTGGGCAAATTAAAACGGTGATCAAGACAAAATATGAAGGAAACAAGTACGGAACCTCAACAAATAACAAATCAAACCAATAAAACTGTTCCAAAATTATTTAAACAACACACTTTAAGGTGTTAAACGGAGTTCAAGCGTGAGGCAGCTCTCGAAAGTTAAATCCTCAACATGGGTGCAGGTAACCGAATCTACAAATCTTTCCCCATCTACAATCATCCATCAGACGAGAAACCATTGACGAACACAATCTTGATCAAGGGCTTCGTTGAATAATCCCCTTACTAGGGCACTGTATATTTCACACTAAATATCAGTATCTCAACGAAAAATCCCAATTTCGAGAGCCACGCACTGAAACCTTCTGGTTCCATCAAGATCACATAAGGACTAAATTGGCTTGCCCTAAAATAACGACACCAGAAGAATCATCATCGCGCCTGCATAACGTGCCATGCTGTCAGCGTCTCTATTTGTGACAAAATACTAGAAAGTTATGCGGTCATACTACCCGATTCGCTAATTTAAGCGATAAAAGGACTTACTATTGAAATGATTTGAATCGGTTAGAAGTTACTGTTTAGATGCTCAGTGGGATTATACAGGGTTGTGATAAATTAAGGAATAAATTCAATATTCAGGGTTGTGATAAATTAATTTAAAACCCCTCGAACACGTCGATTTTATTTTATTGTTGCGCATATTTTAATATAATTTTGAAGTATACAGGATGACTCACAAAGGCAATACAACTGTCAACTTAATTTTTTTAAATGAAATGCCCCAATTTTTTGGACTGATTTGGACTCTACGACAAATTCTAGATGTATTTCATATAACATAACCTATAAGTAAAATTGATAGTTTTCGAGATATTAAAACACGCATATTCAAAGTTTTCACTTTTTACAGAAATGTAAAATCTAATGATTTAATGTAGTTCATCAAACGTCTTGCACTTTTCTGTCTTGAGCCTTTTGCGATTTAGAACTTGACATTTAAATCTTTCAATATTATCCAACAACTGAAGAATAGCAAATGATATTTTCTTAATATTTATTGAGAATGTAACAACATCGGACATAACTTAATACACAATACATAACTATTTAAGTAAATGTTGAAAATGGCTACCATTTACAGCTCTGCAGTGCCATAGACGATCGGAAAATTCCTGTTGCACATTACTAATTACATATGGAGAAATGTTTCTTATAACACTTCGAATTCGGTCTTTAAGGATTTCGATACTGTCCGGCTTATTTTTGTATACCATGTTCTTAACATAATCCCAAAGGAAAAAGTCTAGCGGATTTAAGTCCGGAGACCTTGGTGGCCACTCTATAGTACCACGCCTCCCTATCCATCGCCCCGGAAAGACGTCATTCAAATATTTTCTAACATCCGCCTCATAATGAGGGGGTGCCCCATCCTGCTCATACCATAATAGTTCACTTGGGAGATTATAGGGGAGCCAATGCAGGTATTAAACAATCTTGCAAAAATTCGAGGTAAAGTTGTTCTGTTAGTGATTCGCTAAAAAAATATGGTCCTATAACTTTATTACCCACAATGCCAGCCCATACGTTTACCTTTTGATATTGTTTATGTACTTCCCTGTGCCAGTGAGGGTTCTCATGTGCCCAATATCTAAAATTTTGTTTGTTGACTTCTCCGTTCAGACAAAATGTAGCTTCACCCGAGAAACAAATTCTTTTGACAAACAGAGGGTCGTTATTACAGATTTCTGTTAGTACCTCACAGAATTCGTTTCTCCGCTCTGGATCATCATCCAATAATTCTTGAATAAATTGCAATTTATATGGATGCCACTTTTCTGTCTTTAAAAATTTTGATAATGTTGTTCTGTGCAAGCCGTTATCAAGTGCTGCTTGCGTTGTCGACGTATGTGGATTTTCTTGTAAAGTTAATAGATAAACAATTTTTACATCATCGGAAATTCTAGAACGACCTTTTCCAGTGCGATCTTTAACACTTCCAGTATCTCCCCATTTTCTTTCAATTTTACTTACTGCAGATTGCCTTATGGGTGGTCTATGCGGATAATTGTTGTTAAACATTTCGCAAACTTCTTGTGTTGTGTCCTGGTCTTATCCGCGGTACCAAGCATTATTATGATTTCGATTCTCTCATTTTCGGTTAAACGCATCGTGAATAGTTTTTTGCTAATTAGAGATAGTGACAAGATAGTCAAAACTAAGGTACAACACCTTACGAATATACAGGTGAATACTAATTATGGGCACTTATTGTTAATTTTAATTCATCAATTAAATAACAAAATTTAAATGTCAACTTCTAAATTGTAAAAGGCTTAAGACAGAAAAGCGCAAGACGTTTGACGAAGTACAGTAAATGATTAGATTTTACATCTCTTTAAAAATGGAAAACTTTGATTATGCGTGTGTTAATATCTCGAAAATTATCAATTTTACTTATAGGTTATGTTATATGAAAAACATCTAGAATTTTTCGTAGAGTCAAAATCAGTCTAAAAAATTGGGGCATTTCATTTAAAAAAGTTAAGTTGACAGTTGTATCGCTTTTGTCGGTCGCCCTGTATACTTTCAAATTAAATTAAAATATACGCCACAATAAAATAAAATTTTGGAGCAGTTTTTTAATGAATTTATCACAATCCTGAATATTGAATTTATTCCTTAATTTATCACAACCCTGTATAACCCATGCGTTATGTGGCAGTTAGAATAAAAACACAATCAGCACACGTCACTAATAGCATTATGCCAAATAAGACATTATCCTGACTACAGTGTCGACCGTGAAGACCACGCGTTTGTCCAGAAACCTGTCAATTATGCCGCCAAAATTACATCCACAGAACTATATGAAACATAGAACCATTTCCTTGTCGTAATGCAGGATCAACTCCGAGCTGAATTATTATCGAACTTTAATAACGGATAATCAGTGGAATAATCCGTCAATATACAAGCCTAGAGTGTCAAACATTGATACAATCCAATACTATCAGCTAATTCAAGCGTATGAGAAGTAAATCCTACAATTAAGCAACGCAACTTAGAGAGTCAATATCGATTGACTGATACGACGCGTCGCGGCCTTCGCCGACCGACTATGAGTCTATGGTCCAAATCCGACAAGAGACAAGTCATACTAATATCATTCCCTAAGTAAACCAATGGATTACCAAATCTAAATCAACGAGACAATTACCACAGTATGACCATCAAATGTGCAAAAGTAAGTTTCAATTCGAGTCTTCCTAAATAACCTTACGATATAACTACTGATGCATGCATTACATTCCAATTGCTCTGTTAATCTGCAACCAATCTACCACGACTATTGTTTTCTTTTAGACACAACTCTCCAAGAAATGCTGAAATACATTCCAGATGCCCAAATAACTTAAATCAGCAATTAAGAGCCATAATTAGCAAAGTGGAAGCCAGAGGGTGGCCGTCAAGGTATATTATGAAAACGAAAAATAAAAAAATAAGCCAAGTGATTAGACGAAAGGTTCCTTTTTTATTTTATCATTTAGGGAGGCAACACAATAAGAGAAAACCAAGGGGACAATACCAATATACAACTAAGCTTTATAGATTCAGCTGGGAACGATATACCGTGTGTTTAAAGTTAACCGTTCACATGAAGACATGTGCATTTAATATGTATAGATATAAGTATGAAATACTCGCTTTGAAATGCCTAACTTAGTGGATTAGGCTCCATGTTTTCCCAATAATAGGAATATTATGATGTTTATATAATTTTTGTAGTCTATTTCGATAAATGAAATGAGGTATTCACTATCACAACAGAAATACGCTCCCTACTGTTGTCTTATGTCAATTTTATTTAAATCTCCTTCGCCATTATGTCCAGAAAAAAGTTGGTCTCTTATAAGGCATCGCAGCCCGTTATAAAATCACCTTTAATAAATTACCTAAATATCGTATTTTGATAGGCGGGACCCTATAAAGATATACCCAGTGTAGGGTTTATAAAATGTAGCCAAACCAGATAAGTAGAGGTAATGAAATTCTTTACATCGAATTATCTAATATAAATAGAGAGTGGTTAATTAAATTGAGACATTTCCACACACAAATTCGATATATTTCATCTTTCTCGGTTTTATGACCAAAGCTTGAAAAATATAGGAAGAGAGAAAACTACTTTTTTTCATTCAGGGTTCATGGGTCGGATACCTTAAAAATTGTGACAATTCGTAAGAAATATCAGCAATTTTTACTACAATTTTGATATACAAATCCTTTATAAAATTCAATCCAGAACATAACAATTTTTTAGAATATAAACCTTTAAAACAATTGAATAGAAACATAAGGAAAATCTATTACCTTGTAACAAACTGATACCCACTGTTGCTTGACAGCAAGTTAACTAAGATTTTTTGATTATGGATTGCTCGCAAACCACCAATAATGTGCATATTATCGCAATTAAGGACGCCGCGCCGTCTGATTTTGGAACAGTTATCTTATGTATATTTCATTACATTTTATTCGAATCGCATTATTAAATATTTTTAAATAAGAGGCAAAAATTAATCTTGTGCTATCTTAAAGCATCGATCTTCTTTTTTTAGCCTTTGTCACAGCCATACGCTTTCTTCGTCTCCCTGTGCTTTATAGTCGCTAATTCTGTCTTGATGAATACGTGAGTGCCTCGCAACACGTATTTTTGAATGCAAGTCGTGTATTGCCTGATTTTGCTTTGTCAGCACAAGATTATTTATTTTATACATAGTATTATATTTTATTCATAGCTTTGGTTGAATTTATTATTATGAACACACTGATGTTTGTATTCAGGTTACGTAAAATATGAACTGGAATTCAGACGTATCAGATGACTATATAAATAGTTCATTACAATGCAGCAAAAGCGATATGCTTAATACAAATTTTGTATTCCGGAGGTGACGGAAAACCACAAATTAATTTATTTAAAGCTTAACTGATCACTTATTATCAAACTTTTCCAATATGCACCATATATACAGGGTAGATATGCTCTATATTGTTGTGGAGGATTCATGTTTTACCTTAAAATTGTTTGGGTTTTCTCTCCAATTAGAGCCGCTTGCTCTGGCTCCAGTGTGTAAATAGCACAAGTGCTAGTTAAGTGACCCTAACACCAAATTATAGACATATAAAACTTCAAAAACAAATTAATTTACCAAATAACACCTCGATATCACACTAAAGACCAGTAACCAGTAATTGAATGATGTGTCATTATAATTGTCATCTTGTCAAAGTCAGTTCAAAGCTTGACAATCTGCAAGAGTTTTTTACTGTTTTATTGTATTTACTAATCATTTTCATTTTTCGATTTTATCGTTCTTGACAACGGGGACAGATTTGTTCCACGAAACGTTGAGTATTTGCTCCTTTTTCCGTTGATTTTTTGCAGCTTCGTTAGGGTTAGTTTGGGTTCTGGTTCCATGCATTTTCGAGCACATTTAAAACATGTTTTGTTGCTTTTAAATAGACCTGCCGTCAATGGATGCAATTATTCTTTGGATGTTCACTTGAAGTTCTTCCACATTTGCATATTTTTTCTTATAAACTTCATCCTTAACGTAACCACAAAAATGAAAATCGAGCGGGGTTATGTCTGGGGATCTAGGTGGCCAACGAATTGGGCCATTTGTCTTCAAACAGTCTCTGCAGTAACATTCTTATTTCACCAAATTGATGGGGAGGTGCCCCGTCTTGTTGGAAGTAGATTCGTTGGTGTTTCGCCAAGTCGACGTCATGCAAATACTCTCTCTGTGCTCCAGAGATTATCAGGTCAACATATCTTCTTCCTGTCAATGTACCGTCATAAAACACAGGTCCAATTATTTGGCTTCCTATCAAGCCGCACCAAACATTTACACTAAATTGATGTTGGGGGTTACTGGGATTAGTGAGGAATAAGTTTTCTTGCGACCAATAATGTACATTCTTAGGATTGAGTATACCTCTGTTCGTGAAATTGGCCTCATCACTCCAAATAATGTTCTTTAAAATATTATTATTTTCTTCATGATGTAACTAATTAGTGTTGCCCACTTTGTAATGAATTTCTAGCTCAGTCGTAATTATAACTTATTATTTGGCTCATTCACCAATTTGTAAGGATAGAGCAAAAGTTAATTTATTTAGTTTATTTGAAGGCGTGGATTGAACGATTTCCTTTGGTGATCCAACATTTATATGGCGCCACTTACGATAAATCAAAAAAGGTAAATTAAAAACAACTATATATTAACTATATGTTTAAATTACAACTTATGGTACCATGTGCACTGTAGTTATGAACATAAGATGAAAATTGACTTAAAATTAGATTACAAATGCAATCAAATACAATCGATTACTGAGAATTTAGTTAACAAAAATGGTAAAAATGAGAATTAGCTTTGGTGTTTGACAAATTTAAATTAAATAAAATCTAGGTCTTTGCAATTCTTTCATATAAGCAACGCGTTACCTATGTTCCCAACTATTCTTATATTATCCGCAAACCACGTGATCGTTTGGGACCTCCTCTGAAAACTTCAACTGCCTGTACCTAAGCTTCCTAGCTATAGGCGTGTCCAGGGCTTACCAGTCATTCCAGGAATGGTTCCCAGTTGTCTGCACGTGCCTGCTATCGGATCGACTGTCACCACAATGATCAGTGTGACTGTTGTCTTGTAGGAACGTTGAACGTTTACATGAAAAAAAGAATTGGGTGTCTTAAACCGGTGTACACTGCTAATTATAATTATGCAAAAGAGTATCCTATGGACCTCAGTTTGATATACAAGATTTTAACCAACAACTTGAAAATTCACTGGTTACATAATCAGAACTTAAATTACAATTTAAGTTCAGCAAAAATTATAGATAATTATGATTAAATGACACTATGAATAATTACTGCTACTCAAGGTATTTCGTTTCTTTAATTAGAGATATGATATTCAAAGGAAATGATGATTTAAATTAGAAATTTAAAAGAAAATTATGAAAGTTGTCCAACAGTGGCTCTCGGCAACTTCAAATAGAAAATCACTAGACTTTAAAAAAAAAAGGCAGAACGAGGTATAACCTCTCTTAAACAAGTCTAATGACTCCTAGTAGGTACTTAATTTATTAAGATGGCCCTTGGCACATAAACAATAATTGGACGTAAATTACGTCTCAATTAATAAATGATAAAGATAAGATAATTACTATCTCGCTTTGAGAGAGGAACTATGTCTATAGATAAAGAAAAAATCAACCAGGTAATTTTACACGTGCTTAACCTCTTTAATAAGCAAATCAATACAGATACATCATGGATCAAACGTTGACACGATAAGCAATAAAAAATTATAGTTTAAAGCTGCAAATAAACTGAAAAAGTAATGAAATAAGTCTGAAAAGCGAAAAATTTACTATAACTAACAATATTGCTAGGAAAAACCCAGAGAAATTCTACTACAAATTCAATTTACTACCTTTT
>JAEQML010067170.1:0-19328 GCA_016904865.1 Pissodes strobi
ATCCCCTTCAGACCCTTTGTCTTTTCTTAAGAATGTTGATAACACCACTGGTACATTTGCTTTTTATGATACAAACATGCATCAAATTAGGACAACTATATCTGAAAAAAGGGACAAAAAGTCTAGTGGTGAAGACAAAATCTCTCCGAAAGTGCTTTTGCGGCTACCTGATAAAGCTCTAGAAGCGCTATCCGTCGCTACCAATAATTCTTGGGTTGAGGATGCATTTCCTGCTTGTTTAAAGTCTTCTTTGGTGGTTCCCTTATTCAAGGGTGGTGAAACTGATGATCCTTCAAATTATCGCCCAATTTCCTTACTTCCTACATTATCCAAAGTCAGAGAAAAACTTGTGAAGAAAAGGATTTGTAATTATCTTCAATCATTAAAGGTATTAACTGTCAGGCAATTTGAATTTCAGACATCTAAGAGCATCCAGGATGCAATTTACAGTTTTCTTGAGAGTGTTTATTTTGGTGTGAATCAAGGTAGTGTCTCAGCAGCAGTTTTCTGTGATCTGCCCAAGGCCTTTGATTGTGTGGATCATAGAATTCTGCTGTTGAAGCTTGAGAAGTATGGGTTTCGGGGAGTTGCACACACCTGGTTTAAGTCTTACCTTGAGGGTCGATGCCAATCTGTTGTGCACTCGGGTAAAAAGTCCTCTGTTCTGGACATCAATTGTGGAGTTCCTCAGGGCTCCGTTCTGGGGCCAATTTTATTTTTACGTTATATTAATGACATCGTTGAACTTAATGTTTCTGGAAAATTCACTCTCTTTGCCGACGACACATCGATCCTTTGGAAAAATAGAGGAATTGGGGAGCTACATCACACTATAGCAAATGATCTCAAGATTATTAAGGACTGGTTTGCCTGTAACTGTCTTTGTTTAAACCTCAGTAAAACCCACATAGTTGGGTTTAAATGTGATGTTACTAGGCTACTCTTGGAAGGCGATCCATTGCCAGAAACTATAGTATCCAAGTTTCTAGGTATTTTAATCGACCAGAAATTACGTTTTGAAGATCATGTGTTGATGTTAGGAAGAAGACTGTCACCAGGATGTTTTGCTGTGCGAGTGGTAAGGGAAGAATTAGGTCCACAACTAGCACCGACAGTTTACTTTTCTTTGTTTGAGTCTCACCTTAGGTATGGTATACCATTCTGAGGTGTTGCAAATCAAGGCCTACTTAATGCGCTTTTTGTTCTCCAAAAAAAAGCACTTAATGCGCTTTTTGTTCTCCAAAAAAAAAAGCTGTTCGCATTATTGCTAACATTACTCATAGGGATTCTTGTAGACCACATTTTGTGACTCAACGGATTTTAACTCTAACTTCCCTTTTCATATCAGAAACGGCAACCCTTATCTTTAAAAACCACAATGCACTCCAGGGACCTACTCCTCAAATTGAGACGCGTCAGGCTCACCTTTTACCTCTACCAATTCCCAAATCTACTTTAGTAAAAAAATCACTAATTTATGAGGGTGGAAAAATGTTTAATCATTTACCAACTAATTTAAAGACAGTGCATTCCATTGAGACCTTTCGTCCCTTACTAAAAAAATTACTTTTAAGTAAGGCATATTTCACTTTGACTGAATTCTACCAAGACACGCTTTGACGTGTAGATACGTATTGCCAGTTGTATAAGGTATAGAAAATTCTGACACTAATTATTATAATGAGTCTAGGCTTGAAAAATTTGTGAGTTAATTATTTTTTAGGTTTAATTTTTGTTTTTGTTTTTTTTTGTTTTTTTTTTAATGACTATTTCATTTTATTGACCTTTACTTTTACTGGCTTAACTTTTAATCCGAGCTTTAAACTTATTGATCTATTATAATAATTGTACCATGTCATGTTGTATTTCATTGTTTGTCTCTTTGTTTGTATTTGATTGTTCTGAGTGGTTTAGCATAGTTTAAGTTTAGTTAACTTTTGGTGCGATTCGGCGACTTGCCAGGTATTTCTGGGGTACCGGGATGTTTGTGTTCCTGGAATTGCCGGAATACTTATGTCTCTGCCATGGTTGGAAGTGGAGCCGCACCATGAATGTTATTGATGTTACCTACTTTTATTTACCTACGCTTTGTCAACAAAATTTATAATTTTAGACTAATAAAGCACTTTTTTAATTTGAATTGAATATTTGACAAAGTGAAATTGATGATGAGGACGCAATCGCAATGGTGGATGTGAAATTTGATAAAGCTATCTTATAGAAAAGAGAAAATGATAATAAACTTAAATGTACTTTCATTCTCTATTCAACTAAAGTTGTCGGGGAAAAAAATAAAAATCAAATAAGTAGCTCGTTTTTCGGCTTTTACCGATATCTCCGGTAGCAAGGATTTTCTAATTTCGTAAGCGCCAAACATATTTGTGTGGCGCGTTCAGTATACTCTTTTCTGGGTAGTGTATGAGACTGAGCCGTCATGTAACGTGTCAGGTTCATCTATGTAACCCCCATTTGGGTAAAGTCGGCCGCATTCAGCAAACTTTTTCCTGCGTAGTGAATGAAACAGAGTCGTCAGTGTAACGCTAATTCGGGTATTTTTTACGTTAATCATTATTTAATCGAAAACGGCTGCGAGTGTAAATTTTTGGATTTAGCACGTTTTTAGGCATTTCTTAGGCGAGTCGACGGTAATTTGTTTTGAGTTACTACCTCAGATGTGCGAGATTTCAAAATGTTGCTATTATTCACGATAACTGTTGAAAAAATCTAAACTCGGTCCTTTTGATTCTATTTGCCTTTATTAGAAGCATAATATGGACCCTTTTGTCATTTCCTGCAATTTTGACGGGTGTATTGACTATTGATTTGCAATTTTAAATATTTCGCAAGAAAAATCGATATCGAAAGCACCGAAGTTGATCCTCTGGGCAACAGATGTCCCTTTAAGAATAAGTCTAAACTTATCGATTTTAGAATGATAACTGCAGACTGTATACCTTGTTGTCTATTCCATATAAAGTGAAACAAGAAAGCATCCTAGAACTTGAACTGAACTCCATCTCGATACAATAATTTTTCGCAAACCAACTAGGTCTGAATTTGTTGTCAGACGTATCATTTTAATGATATTTGTACCATTATTTTGCCTCACGGACCATGAGTATTTTATGTACCATTTAATACGATTTTATACCTTTATTCTTTATAATGTTATGCTGTGGAAAAACGCATACTTAACGTGACCATACGTCATGTTTTCAACGGGACAGTCCCGTTATTTGACCTACTGTCCCCTTGTCCACAAAGAAAGACTCGGGACGCTAAAATGTCCCGTTTTCTGAAAGCGGCCGAAGTCAATAGAAAATAGACGGCAGACCGCAAGTTGAGCGACTCACCAACGTAATATGCACTCTAAACAAAATAAAATAACTTAAACTTTTTGTTACTAAAGTAAATTAACAACATAATTCAGTTTTAAACAATAAATTGGTAGGTTTGGCATCGCTCCGTTACCCTCTCCATCTACCTACCATGATACAAAGTATCATGCTACGTATTATAAGATCCTTTACATAAATAGTGCACTATATAAAAAAATCGGCCTTTTCTATTGGTTGATCCGCATGGCCCTCCGCTCGCCTCGCTCGCTAAAGAAAAGGAAACTAACCCAAGAAATACTCAAAATCAAGAAAAAACTGTTTAGAAACATAATCTTAAAAAAAGATAATAAAAAGCACCGGGGTTTGAACCCGGGCCGTCCAGGTGAGACCCAGTTGTCTAAACCTCTACACCACGAGAGCTCTTGACAGAAATCGATAGCATATAACTAGTCCTCAAAACAGTGCAGTGCAGTTCTAGTTGGTTCTTTTTTGAAATGTGCCCATGGGCGTAGACAGATTTTTTTGGGGTGGTGTGTGAACCATAGACAAGACCGCAGTGGTAGCCGTTGCGGAAGGCTAAGTCGGAAAATTTTGGGGGTGCCACGCCCAATTTTTACCCAAAAGTCGATAAAATCTTTTAAAAAACTGGCCCCCTGTATACGCCCATGATTGTCCCGTTTTGAAAAAATAATTAAATCGTCACGTTTGTGGTGTTTATTCTTAACAAACTCCCAAACTCGGTATACGAAGCTGCGAACGGGATCAATTCCAACTCCAATGGACAGTGACGTGTGATCAATGAGCATTGATTACATTACATTACACTCCATACCATTATCTATTACCATTGTTTATATATTTAAAAGACAATGGCATTACCCTATTCCTGCATTAAATCTTAATCTTTATCTATGGAATATGCATTCCTGTTCCTCTGTTCCACTTGTACAATGGCTCTGTCCTCTATTGAAGCATACCGGAATTAGGTGTAGCACGTATCAGATAGGTAACTGAACTGCAATGCATTTTAAGATTATTATCAATCAGAAGGCAAAGCATTTTATATTCAAGAGCCAATACCACAGCTTATTGTTAGCTGTGTCAATACTAAATCTAATGAAGATGAACCGATGTTCAAACCACAAAGGAAGAAGATTATTTTTCATTTACGATGAGTGATTGATATAATGTGTCTACACGTATATGGTGCGAATGGTGTCTATAATGCTCAGGACTGGTTAAACGGGAGGACTCTGGACTGGACTCTGGCGGATATTTTCAAAAAAAGGACTGCTCGCAGACACAGACTTATCGTTGCCCGTACCAAATCAGAGGGCTTCAGAGTTCCGCAAGCATCACATTGTTGACAGAAATGTCTAATATTCCACTTCACACGCATGGCCCTCCACTCGCTACGGGAGCACAACCAACAGAAACTAACCCACGGCATACCCCAAATGAAGATTATTTTTCATTTACGTTGAGTGATTCATGATTCATATAATGTTCTTATAATTTGTTTTAATTTTTTGGATGAACTTTTTTATATAAGAGCTCTCGTCTCTACCCTCTATGCATGTAATCCCACTGTAAGTACCATTGGCATACTATAAACTGAATGAAGAATTTGTATGCCGTCAAATTGGTTTTTTGAAAGTACCATTAAATGTAACGTCCCTGTACCCTATTAATAAATCCAGCATCTGGCAACGTCGTCTGATAAGCCATAAGTAAAAAACGTCTGGAGACCCGATGTAATTTTCGATACCGACTCTAACGCCATTTAGTGTCCATGGCGTTGACTCGAGCGATTGCATTCGCGCTATGTCTTCGTGATGCATAGATTTGCAGCAAGAGCCGTGGTGGTCGAGAGGTCTAGATGGTTAGGTCTCAACTCGGCAGGTGTCGGCGGCTGGGGTTCAAACCCCGTTGCTTTTTTTATTTTTTTAAGGTTAAGTTTCTAAACAGTATTTTTCTTGATATTGGGTATGTGTTGGGTTAGCACCTGGTTAGTTTCCATTTCTTGAGCCCCCGTAGGAGGGCCATGCGAAAAGTGATATTACTTATTGTAATACGTGCCCGTACTTTGGATGCACTTTTTACAAAACATTTTGCTTTATTTACTTTATTTAACTAAAAACCAGGATATATTTAACAAAAGCCGTATTATAGTGGATATACAACAGCTAGCATGTGTTTCCGCGAATATATTCACAAATAATCCCCCTTTTTTGTGAACACATTCCACGCAAGGCCACCTATGTAGTATAGGTGGCCTTTAGTACTAGCACGTAACCCCCCCCCCCCCCCCCCCCCCCGTCAATAGTTTGACGTTTAATGCGATGTTGCCAAGATTTACGAGCGGCTAAATAACAAGCTGCGATCCGTCAGCCGGGGTATAAGTATGGCTTTGGATCACAAAGAAGGGGGATTCTTGGTGCTTTGCATGGCCCTTCGCTCGCTCCGGGGCACAAGAAAAAGAAACTAACCAAGTGCTAACCCAAGGCTAACCAAAAAAACTAACTAATCCAAAAATAATAAATAAAAAGTCTTGCGCCGGGATCGAACCAATAAGCTCGACATTCTAAGCAGGAGCCATACCGCCTGAGCCACGATATCACATTCCTGATTTGCTCAAAAAGTCTCATACCAATGCCTGAAGTCCAAAAATGTGAACAACATTGACACTATTGACGGGCGGGGTTGGGATTTACGACTATAGGCCTTTGGTATCGAAAATTTGGTCGGGTCGCTAGACTCTTGTCCATAAGTATTCTTTATTCTACATTTTATGTGTTCAACATTTCCTAACCTAAATAAGTCAATAGTTTGATATGTAACAATTATTAGAATCGGCTGTTGTTATGCGCGACGCTGTTCGTTCAACGTCGTTGCCAACAGCATGAGACACCCTGATGGGGGCTGGTCTTAGCCTACTTAAGAGGTATGTGGTGCTGCGTTATTATGATCTTTATTTGGGAAAACTCTTCAAAGACGTTGAGTCATTTGTGTTAGCTGAAGCTATGAGGAAAACTTGGCGTTGATTACTTGAAGGGGCAAATGTTACTGCCAGAGGTATATGCAGGAAAAGCTACAGTGGCGTGAGGTCAAGTCATATAAATATTAGGTCAAATGATGGTAAGGGTAAGTGCCCTGCTTGCGATTTATACGCGCTGCATGTCCCTTAGCAGGCCCCGCCCCCCCGTGTCCGGACACGGTGAGCGGGCCAACCAGGTTGCAGATCGCGCATACTACCTTTTAGGCAGATGAGCTTCTGCTCTCCTGGTAGTTGAATTTTTAGAAAGTTGCAAAAATAATGATTTTGAAAGCTAGGAGCTATGCAAATAAGAAAATTAAAAGTAGGGCAATGTTCCTGAGGGGAGTAAGCTATGGCGGCATCAAGTGTTTATAAAATAACGAGATTTCTCTGTATATGGTGCCGTGTGTGATGCGGTACCCGGGAGTATACCTGTAATTAGCCAAATTGGCAGTAAGTGATTTGATTGGAATTCATAGAACCTGCATGCTGTCCTGTCAATGAACTCATTGACATATTCAATTCTTGCCCATGCATGCAGGTCTGCTACCCTTACCGTCCGGAGGTAGTTAGGCTATGTTTGTGGCATTGGGCTACCGAGGCCCACACCGGGGCACCATATAACAGCGCCGGCCTTAGTATGGATCGATAGAGGGTGAGCTTACTGGCAGGACTTAGGGAGGATCTTCCTGCTACCAGCAAGTTCAGACCCTTCTTTATTGCGATATTTTTATTGACCTAAATATGCTGCCCAAAGTTGAGCTTGTTGTCAAAGGTGAGGCCTAAGTATTTGACTTTTGCTTTCGGAGTTATGATGTCATTCCCTGCTACGAGGGGTGTGACATCAATGTCCCGTCTTTTACGGGTTATGAGGATGAGTTCTGTTTTTGCCGTGTTTAGGGAACCTTTCAAACTCTCGTAGTACGGAATAAGTACAGCTAAGTAAGCTGACAAATTATGTTTTGCTACTTCAGCTATAGGATTACGGGAATAAATTGCTCGTCTCGTCAGCAAAAAGGGCTTTCTGGGTATTAGGATGATACTATAAAAAGATTGAAGAGTAGCGGCGATAAGACTGTACCCTGTGGTACTCCTGCGTCGAGGAGGTACAGCCAATCCGGGTGGTGAAAGTGCGCCCGGCAAGATATGACTCGATGAGTGCTATCCAGTACAGTGGGAAGCTGTACTTCGCTTGTACAGCAGCCCATCGTGCCATACCCTGGCAAATGCTTTTTCGATATCCAGTAGAAGGAGCGCTGTGGACTACCTGCTACTAAACCCGTCGTAGATGTCGGCGGCTAGCTTCGCCGCCAGCGTGACAGTGCCATGCTGGCCACGAAAACCAAATTGCTCTCGGGGTAGGATATGTTTATTGTCAACTATCCTAATTACCCTCGGTAAGATTAGCCTCTCGGCCACCTTCCCGAGAGTGTTAAACAGGGAGATAGGTCGATATGATGGTAGTTTAGGGTCTTTTCCCTATTTTGGGAAGTTAATTATGCTCGCTACCTTCCAGGAATTAGGGAAATGTTGCAGGCCGATTACCGCATTAACAATATGCATGTATTGGATTAGTGTTTTATTAGGCAAATTTTTCAGGAAAAGTTCGGAATGCTGTCCGGGCCGGGAGCTTTGTTTCTTGGAAGACGACAAAGAGTTTTGCGGATTTCCGCGGGGGTGATTCTCAGTTTATCAAGCACTGCCGGGGGCATAGGGTACTTGTGTTGTTTAAAGGCGTTTACAGTAGCACTGTAGTGCTGCTGTTCGGGCAGGGTGTTAGGCGCCTCACTGTAGACACCCTCCAAGTAATCCGCGAAAGCTTCCGCTTTTCCTTGGTCGCCTATAATATCTAGGCCTCTATGCCTGATAACAGGAATTAGCGTGTTGCCTTCGCGGACTCGCTTGGCCAACTTCCACAGTGAGCCATCTTCCCTATTCACGCGATTTATGAAGTCGAGCCATTCACGGTTCCTATGCTCACGAATTAGCACCCTAATCTCCTCGGTCAGTGCATTGATTTAAGCGGTTCCCTCTCTTGTCCGGTTTCTCTGCCATCTTCGTCGAAAGCGATTTCGCAAGGTGATGAGTTCAAGGATATGGTCTGGGAGTGATTCTGTCCTAGGACGCACCGAGTTTAGGACGTTAAGTTCCTGTAACTGCGTAGTCCTTATCGTTCCCTGAGTGATAGCTATGTCCAGGAACGGGGCGCTACGAAGAAATGTGGGATTTGGTGTTCGGTGATAGGACATTTCCAGGTTGTTTTCGATTATCCTCTTAAATAATCTACCCCTGCTGTTAGTGACGCCGCCCCATTCGTCGTAAGTGGCATTCAAGTCCCCCTATCAACAGGGATACTCTGTTCTGCGGTAGTAAAGCAAAGAGGTCATTTTCAGTGAGGCGGGAACCCGGGGGCGCATACCCGCCACAAATACGTAGGTCACTCTCCGTCTCGATACAGACGTGTTCTATTGCGGAATGCAGATGTTGAATCCTTTCATAGCTGAGCGACCTATGTATGAGATAGGCCACGCCTCCCCCGTTTCGATCCATCAAACCACCTGAAAATTGGATGTATGCATAAAGTTATGAAACGCGCCCAATTTTGATCTAATTCCGTTGTAATTCCATGATGCGACAAGTAACATTTACATTTATATGTTAAATCTATTATAGTCAAAGGAGAAAAAGCGAATTGATGCCAGCAAAATCTCCGCTTTATCGCCCTGACATGCTTCCAACATATTGGAGTAATGATCAAGGGCCTGAAAAGTTTATCTAAATTCAGTAGACTATTAATCTTAGCGACTACATTGTTTAAATTATTCATCATAGAAGAGATATTGTTATTGTTAGGAAAATTTGAATTATTAATTGCGCGTGCAGCACCACTAACCTGAGTATTAGAATGCTGCATAGATTGGGGCTTGTTTTGCTGGTCTCGGGGTCTGCGTAGGGGATGGAAATTGTTGAGTATATTCTTCTTTCTCATTGCTTAGGGCTTGGCCCCGTGGGCCGTCAGCAGCTCTTGAGTTCTGGTTTCTCCAGGTGGGTGTGCCGGAGGAGGTGCAAGGCGAAAAGTTTGCTTCGGTTTCGATTTAGGCCCAGTAGTTTGTATGATATTCAATTTATACGCATATACGGGAGCACGAGTCATCTATTTCTCGATGAGGGCCACCGCAGTTTACGAATTTTTCAAAATCTTGGAGGCATTGCGTGATTTCGTGCGCTCCAGCACACTTGCTTGGCCACACGATGGCTAAAGTAAGTCTTGGCATGGCCAAATTGTTGCCTGCGGTTTCTTTAGGTGCACTGGAGGACAGGATTGCCTGACCTCCTGCCTCCCCGTGTACACGGACGCACATCAGTGTTTTGACATCTTGATTTAGCTTCTATACGGTGAAATTAGTGCCAAGTATTACGAGATACATTTGCACTCTGATTTTACGCATCTCATAGAGGCTCTTCGGAGAGATGTTATACGCGTCGCTGAGTGATTCACTAATATCCTGCGGCTTGATGTCACCATCAAGACCGCGGAGGACAAATGCCCTCGCCCTTTGCTGGTTTACGTGTGGTTCTCCGTACGTTCGATATGTAAAGCGCGCTTTAGCGTGTGTAAGTAATTGGCAGAAGTACAGTAAACGATAACGAGAATTCTTGGTATATTTAAGTTCATACCGTGTGATTCGCAACGCTTTCAGGTCTTTACGTAATTGCTTGTGATCGGAGGGCCCTCGTTTAATGATCAAAGGGGGTAGGAGTTGCGGTTTGGACTTAGGGGTTGATTTTCCTTGCTTATTAGGGTTTGGTTTCTATCTCTTTATATTAGACGTCGAGGTAAGCCACGCTTACCGTGTCCTCGTTCTCGGTGTCTATGCCCTGGAGGGGTAAATAGGCATTATTAGTGGGCACTGGGGGTTGGCCCATGTCAAGGGTTACCCTGAAGTTCCGTTTAAACGGCATTTTGAAAGTTTCCGCTTCATTCGACTATATCACGGGAACAGAAATGGGCGGAGACGGAGCCATGTGGCTAGGTCCGCTTGCAGGTTTTTCCGCCAGTGCTGCGGTTTCTTTAGGTGGTAAAGAAATGTCCATAATTTTTTGCGTCACTTGTTGCTCAAGGTGACCTTTAGCTTTTTAAAGGTCTCGCTGCTTTGTATGTTCGACGGACTGGCCTTTTCCTTCCCCGTATCGATTTTCGACGTGACTTGTCGTTTTATTCCCTAAGGTGTGTGTTGCGGTCGTGTTGGCGAACTCTATTGAGCAGTGCATTGGCTTCGTAGAAGCTTATCAAGCACTGCAAAATTTAAGGATTTGATCTTAAGCTCACGTTCTGTAACATCTGACACCTTCCGGTCAGAGTTTGACTCCATGGACATATCGGAGATGGTATCCTCATCCTCCGTGTTGTCGCCCATACGGGCAGTTCCCGGGGTTGCGTCCCCTGAGACTAGAAAAGTAGAAGCACCTGGCTGTAAATGGCCTTTACCAGTTACTTGTAAGGTAAAAAGCAGTCCGATAGTAAGCTTAAACGATCGAGCAATCGTTTTTAAAGAACCGTAATACCAATAACTAGTGACATCACCTAGTCCTATTCGACACACGGTCAAGATAGAAGTCCATATAAAGTGAAAAAAGACAGCATCCTAGAACTTGAATTGAACTCCATTTCGATAGAGATTTATTCCTACAATGATTTTTCGCAAACCAACTAGGTCTGATGAAATTCTTTATAGCTTTGATAAACCCGTACCTAATTTATAGTATATCTCAGAGCCATCAATAATAATTGTAAACCTTATATTCTGCAAAAGATAGAAAATAAATCGCCTTTTGTCAATTTTGTCATTATCTTTATTATATTTTAATGAGAAATAACAGTTGAACAATTACACGGTGTGTAAGCAACATTTCATTGGTCTCAGATTTTGAGATACCCGTATAGCATAGTAATAAACATCTGCAGAGAATATATAAACAATAATAAAAACTTATTTATAAAGAAAAAGGGAAAAATAAAATGATTTTATTTTTGAGAAGTAGTCTCGAGCTGGTAATTGTTGAGGTACGAATACGAACATAATTTACAGAATCTCATGTAGCTAATGAACCCGTTAGATTGATTAACAGAACTTGACAATATCATTACCTGCTGTTTCACCAGACCTTAGCCTTATGGAAACCAATTGAGAACTAAAAGATTTCTTGAATTAAATGACAGCTTTGTAACACCATTTATGTTAATTTAGTTATGAGAGTATTAACATCAAATATTTAATAATGATATTATGTTGCTAATTTTTCCATATGATAGTATAGTCTTAATAGTCTAAATGATATGAGCCTGGTTACCAGAATGTAACGATATCATGAACTGCTGTTTCACCTGACCGTAAAGTCCTGGGGAAAATATTTGAGGACTAAAACATTGCACTAGAGTTAAGGTTAGTGGCTTATAGCTAGGTTGACTAGATTGAATGAAGTTTTTAAATCTTTGAGATCTACTGTAAATATTAGTAGCAAAAGGGAGATTTAGACTCTCTGACAGTTTTTAGGCCAAAAGTTTGTTCTAGTGTACGAGACAATCATGCAACAAATATTGCCATCAAGATGGTACATTAATGCAATTATTTTTTATATTAATACACATTCAAAGGTGATTCCTAAACAATCCTAATACATCATTTACTGTATAACTTAATTATAGCATTTTGATGCAGAACAAACTTTTGATTTGCATGGCTTATTATCAATCCATAATTGTTGTTATGGTCAATAGGCTCATTTTCAATTTTTCAAAAGACCTTGACATGTTAAGTTGATATACCAAAAATTAGATTTTTCTGAGAAGTCTAAATCGGTGAAAATAAATAAGAAAGTGCCACTGGAACCTTGTAAAGGCGTAACGTCATAAGATATGAAGGTCGCGTTGGGATATATATTTATCTACGACAATGACAGAAACGTCACCAATCTCGCGGCGCGGTGGCGCGGATCGCGGCCTAGCAACAGGCCGTGATCATATTTTATTACGTCACATCCCCGATCGAGATGCTCTTCGAATTTTGCATATTTACTCTTATATTTCAAGAACCGCTTAACGGATTGATTTAAAATTTTGAATATGGCTTTTTTTCATGAAATATTTTAGATAGGTAATAGAAAATTTGATTGTTTTTTTTTTAATGAGCAATTAAGTAGCACAAAATTTATTTTTTACTTTTCTTCGCTTGTCCTAACATTTATATTTTAGAAAAGGAATTCTAACGTAAACAAGATTAGCCAATTTTTGTGCGAAACTGTTCCAAATTCAAATTTTAAATAATATTTACATACTGTGACTTAAGCAATTCATATTGCCCTGTAAAAGTTGGATGGTGACAATGATTGGGAACTTGAAGATGAAGGTTGTTTCCGAACGTATAGACTTTGGCCTTGCATTTTTGGGAAGCTTCTTTGGTGCACGCCCACATGGTTTTTCTTTCCGATTTACTTCTTATGCGGTACTCGTAACCACGAATGACCAGCATCGGTAGTTTGCGCTTGAAGGTAAAATGGATGATTTCTGAAAATACAGATTTTATGGACTTTTTATAAAACACTGTTTTTTTCTATACTAAAATGCTTATCTTTTAAAAGGTTACTGTTGAATATCGGACTATTACATGAACGCTTCCTACCTCTAGTTATACAGATAAAATCAAGACCGTACCGTACCCATCGATCAGGGTTTTTTTTATTTATTTTTTTTTCGCCCGACTTAATACATGCTGCAACAATCAACACAATCTGATGTGACAATTTCTAGTATGCATACATTTCATTATTTATTATTATACATATTTTCGATTTGGTCATTAAGTTTTGAATGCGTGCAGCATTACTCATTATTACTATTCAAGAATTATTGTATGTGCCCAAAGCTCAATAAGCTTAGTAAAGCTTAAATACTGTTATTTCTGTATTTTTCAACCAGCTTTTATGATCTGGTGACTTCAATTATTATTCATCGAGCATCTCTCATACAAACAAAAACAAGCAAGAATAATGAAAAAATAATTTAATCAACAAAAAACAAAATTATTATTATTCATATTATTCATAATTTATTAGTGTTAATACACAGACGTGTTTACACAAGTCACAAAATAATAAAAACTTAAGATTATGTTTATAAATTCTTCTACGTACCGCAATTTAAAATAAATGTGCAAACTAACTCACAACATATTATATGAAATTGACATTACACACAGCATAGTAAAATAATAAACTATTCATAAACTTGACAGTTTTACATTCAAGAGAAAAAATCATTAATTCCAATTGACTCAGGAACTCCCCAATGCCATAGAATGGGTTCCTCAGCAACACCTCCTGAACCCTGCCCTTGCACACTTTGTCAGAGAGAGCCTGTACATTTTCCGGTAATTTACTGTAAAATTTCACTGCCAAGTAGCTTGGTCCACTTCAGACACCTATCCATTCTCCACAAGGGCACAGTGATCTGACCCCTGCCTCGAGTGCCATGCAGGTGTCCACTACCGTTTTGCGGGTACCGGTCTAAATTGCTTCTAATGTACAGAAGATTTTCTAAAATGTACATGTTTGGGAATGTTAATATATTTTGATCAGTGAAAGCTGTTCTGCAATCATCCCGGTACCCCAGGCCACTCAGAATCCGCACAGCCTTACGCTGCAGGGAGGATACCCTGCGCCACTACGGAGCATGACCCCCCTACGCCACAGCGGCGTACGACATCAAAGAGTGGAACAAAGCAAAATATGCAGTCCGCAACACGCTACCAGACACAATGCCTGACAGGTTACGCAACACAAAAATGCTACTTTTTAGTCTTTTTGCTAGACACTCTATATGGGCATCCCATTTAAGCCCAGTATGAAGAGGCCCCCCAGAAATGTCGTCCAATCACGGGAGAGTGCACAGCCTGTCGATACTTTCCTCAGAAAGAATATCACGTGGCTTGTCTTAGAGTTATTTAGTATAAGACTATTCCTTTGGAACCAGTTTTCAGCCCTCGACTGTGCCTCACCCAAACCGCTCATCAATCTCGTCAAGTCTCTCTCTCTAATTGAGATTGTGGTGTCGTCAGCGAACAGAACATATCGCTCCGTGTTACCAATATAAGGTAAGTTATTAATATATATTAGAAAAAGCAGGGGACCCATTATGGACCCCTGGAGAACTCCTACATCCATTGCTCTTGCCGACGACGACACACCATCCACCAAAACTTATGAGTACGGAAATAGGACTGTATGAGTGCAATGCTATCTACACTGAAACCATAGTAGCTCAGTTTTTTGATGAGCAGTTCGGGCGATACTAAAGCTTTACTAAGATCGCAGAAGACAGTGCCAGTATGCTCGCTGTTCTCAAAACTCTCCAATATGAAAGCAACTAGATCTAATATTCCTAGCACCGTACTCCTACCACCACGAAAACCAAACAGCCGCTCACTCAACATTGAATACCTCTCCAAATACTCTGTCATACGGACAGTCATACATTTTTCTATTATTTTTGAAAATATGGGCAGCAGAGATATTGGCCGGTAATTTGATATTTTTCCTTTTTCGCCCTTTTTGAAGACTGGGATAACAATAGCCTGCTTTAATCAGTCTGGAAAACATTTTTTTAAAACATATATTTATTATTTTTGTTAGAGGCACTACAATCAGTTCACACACAACTTTTACAACTGCAACATTCAAACCAAAGACATCCCTGGCAGTTTTGTTTTTTAGGCATCTAATTATATCTCTCACCTCATTAATGCTCATCTCCCTAAAAGCAAACACACATCCGGGTCCGAACTGGGCTGCAATGACACATTCTCTACAGAGTGTCCACCGTTATGAAGCGAAGCATTTGCAGCATCGGAAAAGAATTATTGAACTGATCCGGGCTTATATCTGTATTCAATTCATTTATATTAGATTTCTTTGTGGTGGATCTGTTGTCATTTATAATACTCCAAATAGTATTTGATTTATTTGCTGATCCTGAGACAAACCTATCATTGTAAGCTCTTTTTGTTTCTTTTAATGCTCCTTTGTACTGTTGTTTACAGTTTTTCTTTTGTTCCAATAGTTCTGGTGAGGGATATTGTTTATAAACATTATTGAGGATATGCAGTTGGTCTCGCATCTCCTGCAAGGCCCTATTGAACCAGGGAAGCATTTTTTTCGAATTATTTATTATATATTTTTTCTCAGGAAATGAAAGCTCAAAAAATTCCTGGATTTGTCCACAGAACAAATTGCACTTTATATTTATGTCCACATTACTGTCAGACAAAACACCCCACTGACATTCCCGAACAAGATCATAAAACCTGAATTTACCCTCCTCTGTTATAGGCCTACATTTTTTAGTTGTTTGCTTATTATTATTTGCTGTGAAAGGTTTTAAAAAAATCATCTGAATACAACTATGGCCAGACAAGTTATTATCTATGATGTGAATTTCAGATACACCCACATCCAAATTCAAAAAAACATTATCAAGGTAATTCATATGGCGTGTTGCAGTCTGCACCATTGCTTGAAAACCATAGGTTTCCAGTAAATCACATAAAGATGTTGATTCAGCCTGATTCGCGCCAAAATGAGCATTAAAATGTCCCACTAAGATAATTCTCCGATGTCTCACGCCATCTATAACCCGGGAAAAGCGTCATGAAGATGCCAAAGTCATCAGTCGGTAGCCTGTAAATGGAAATAATTAAGATATTAAATTTCTTTCAAAGTATGCAACATAGTTCAAAACTTTCTTCTACTGACAAATTATCAAGCTTTAATATATTTCTGTGCTCAATGGAATCCTTCAGGAGAATTTCCGATCCCCCCGTTCTTGCATTCTTTCGGCTGAAAATTGGTCCAATGACATATCCTGGCATACGAAACTCCGCGCCCTCTTCTACCGTCAACCAATGCTCGCAAAGGCACAGCACAGAGAAACCTTTGCCGCATGTATGCCTGGAGTTCATCCTGCTTGTTCCTTACTGACCTTATATTTTGATAAAATATCCTGACCACTTCCTGCTTCCCCCTTCCATTGGTTTGCACTACATTTCTCTGGCTACCATTTTTTGGCGCTGAATGTTCATAAAATGGTTTATACAGACCCTAGTAGGCCACAGATTTGCAGGCATATACATATATCTTTTAGCCTGACGCACTGCGATCTTAAAAGAACTATAAACCCTTTCTTTCTTCGTCTTCATCTTGTAACACAAACAGTCATCCTGCAGAGCATTGCTTCTTAAGTAATCCATAATGTGATTACTCTCTGTTTCTGGAGAAAGCCGCGTAATAGATAACCAGGCCATCTTGTTTGCCACTTTCAGTGTCGATGCTTCCTCGTTTATTTCCTTGAGTGGTTCTGGACGATTGCTTCTTACAGCTCCCTCAAAATAAACGTAGGACGTAGTAACAAAATTAGCCTTTTAGTATCTAATATTTTAGCCCCTGGCATGTCTCATTCTCTGTGAAAGATAGTCCCAAAAATGTTTGATAGGATTCAGGTCTGGACTTATGGTTATTCTGGCACTACAGGTTCTGGGAGAACTTTCCTTATATTCCGATCAGTTGTGAGGAACCCTTTCCGAAACTATTAAAGCTGTATATCCTTATATCATGAATGGAGTTGCCCCCAAAAGTTCTGGTTGGCCTTATGTTACACTAAGCAGATCGCCTATCTATCTTCGCATCGATAAAAATGATATTAGCCCAACCCACATGTACTCTTGCGAATCTTAAATATGCCACAGGGTGCTCCTTGATAACAACTAGCACGTAAACCCCAACCCCGCCCGTCAATAGTTTGACGTTTAATGCGATGTTGCCAAGATTTACGAGCGGCTAAATAACAAGTTGCGATCCGTCAGCCGGGGTATTGGGGTATTATTATAGCTTTGCATGACCCTCCGCTCGCTTCGCTCGCTCCGGGGCTCTAGAAAAAGAAACTAACCAAGTGCTAACCCAAGGCTAACCAAAAAACTAACTAATCCAAAAATAATAAATAAAAAAGTCTTACATTCGGCCGGGATCGAACCAACAACCTTGGCATTCTAATGGCGCGTTTTCACGGGTCGATCTGAGTTGAACGATTTGGGGTCGTTCGACCATAGTTCGACCTGTGTTGAAAGCAAAAAGGTTTACACGGTAGGCGATGCATGTTGAATAATTGTAGGAGAAAATGGCGTCACGTCAAATTATTGATGTAGGTGTGCAATTAATTTGTTGTTCCATTCGAGATGAAATAATGGCAAAATTAAAAATAAACGAAGGTGTTGGTAGACGAACGTGGATTTTAAGTAACGGAATATATGTTAAATATAATGTTATGAAATATTTGTCTATTCCGCTCCATTTATTCTACCTATTTGTCAATGGTTTTCAATGTTTGGTATATTGATAGGCAGTTCAATGTTTAGTATATTGGTAGGCAATGCTTGAATGCTTCCTTAGCTTGACGCCGTGTTTGTGTTTCTTACAACGGTTGTCACGTGTTTTGAACTGGCCAATGAAAAAAAACGTTGAATTTTAAATGGGTAGAATATACAGTTTTGAAAAATCTCGTGTCATCTGGTGTGAAGACGTCGGCTCGGTAAGCAATAATAATTTTTGATCTTAAAATATCTTATTCATTCTGCATATTTTTCAATAATCCTTTCGTACTTTACATATATAATTAAAAATTGTTTCCAATTCAGTTAGATATATTTGGCTTTTGTATTGCATTTTTAAGTAATTGCGATTTCAACAATTCAAATTTTTTTGGTGACCTTAAGGTTAAATACCGATTTTTTTGGTGAATAGTTGCGTTTCTTATTGGTCAAATTCGAGTAATTTGATAATGGTTTAATCCAAATTTATCGAGAGCGGAATTATTTCATCGTTTTAAACGGTCACACACATTATTTAGATATTTTCATTTAGGTTTGACGATATTGTTGGGAAGATTCGCAGAGCAGATTTTATCTTTTCCTGTAAAAGGTAGTAAATTGAATTTGTAGTAGAATTTCTCTGGGTTTTTCCTAGCAATATTGTTAGTTATAGTAAATTTTTCGCTTTTCAGACTTATTTCATTACTTTTTCAGTTTATTTGTTGCTTTAAACTATAATTGTTATTGCTTATCGTGTCAACGTTTGATCCATGATGTATCTGTATTGATTTGCTTATTAAAGAGGTTAAGCACGTGTAAAATTACCTGGTTGATTTTTTCTTTATCTATAAACATAGTTCCTATCTCAAAGCGAGATAGTAATTATCTTATCTTTATCTTTGATTAATTGAGACGTAATTTACGTCCAATTATTGTTTATGTGCCAAGGGCCATCTTAATAAATTAAGTACCTATTTGGAGTCATTAGACTTGTTTAAGAGAGGTTATACCTCGTTCTTCCTTTTTTTTTTTTATTAAAGTCTAGTGATTTTCTATTTGAAGTTGCCGAGAGCCACTGTTGGACAAGTTTCATAATTTTCTTTTAAATTTCTAATTTCAATCATCATTTCCTTTGAATTTCATATCTCTAATTAAAGAAAAGAAATACCTTGAGTAGCAGTAATTATTCATAGTGTCATTTAATCATAATTATCTATAATTTTTGCTGAACTTAAATTGTAATTTAAGTTCTGATTATGTAACCAGTGAATTTTCAAGTTGTTGGTTAAAACCTTGTATATCAAACTGAGGTCCATAGGATACTCTTTTGTATAATTATAATTAGCAGTGTACACCGGTCTAAGACACCCAATTCTTTTTTTTCATGTAAACGTTCAACGTTCCTACAAGACAACAGTCACACAGATCATTGTGGTGACAGTCGATCCGATAGCAGGCACGTGCAGACAACTGGGAACCATTCCTGGAATGACTGGTAAGCCCTGGACACGCCTATAGCTAGGAAGCTTAGGTACAGGC
>JAEQML010067171.1:0-19327 GCA_016904865.1 Pissodes strobi
TATTTCGTCGATTATTACAAAAACTATTCATTTTCGAGACACAGTTTAAATTCAAAAGTTTATAGTTTTTTCCGATCTACAGTATGGTGTCTTCAAATTTTACCTCTGGCGTTTCGTGTTCGGGCCACCACCATCAACTTAGTTTTTTTTAATACGGACATGGGTTTTTTATTTCAAATTTTAAGAGCTTCTGATGTCCCAAAACCAATGACGTATCGCACTTTCATTTCAAGGACTTGTCGATATGATACTAGAGTGCAAAATCCTATCTGAGCAAACGCTAACATTTAAAATTCGTGAAAACAAGTACTGGATCAATCAGGAAGTTCTTCAGATGATGAATCAGCAAGACAGTATTTACAAAAAAAAAACTAGACACCCGCAAAATAAAGAATTACAGGACAGTTTTTAAAAAATTAAAAATTATATTAACAACAAAATAAAATCATTAAAGAATCAATACTACTACAGAGAAAATGGCAGGAAACGGGGTCCAATACGAAAAAACAATGGCGCTTTGTAAATAGTTTCTTTAAAAATACTTCTTTAGAGAATCATGTTAACAATTTAATGCTCAATAAAAATTTAATAATGATGTAAATATGATATCAAATTCGTCCAACAAATATTTTGCAGAAATTGAGGGTTCTATTGTTGGAGAAATAGAGAATGAAGCACAATAAAAAAAAAGAGAGTTAGTGGGGTAATATACTTGCTTTTTAGGTCAAACAAAATGAAATCGAAACAAGAGAAATTATCAGAGAATTAAATAAAGACTCAGCTCCGGGTAAAATCATTAAACATAGAATGATTTCTTTTCAAAATAAATATGCCATAACAGATATAAACCAATATGGGTTCATTAAACATAGTTCTACACTCAGTGCTATCACTGATCATATATATTACATATCGAAAGCTGTAGACTCAAACAAGATTGTGGTGGCTTTGCAAAAGGCTTTTGATGTAGTTTGTTCATACTGTGCCATACCTCAACCTTGACTCAATAAGTGCAAAATGCACGTATCTGGATAAAGAATGCCCCAGTTCCACTGCCATCATCCTCACTGCAAAACAACCAGATGAATTATTCTTCGAAAGGACCGCAATATTAGACCTAAAACTCAATTCAGAGTCAATAACTACTCAAAGAAGCTTAGTATCAGGTCAACATTCGTTTGACATATTGTGGAGGTCAGAAAATCCCAGATCACACCTAAAGGATAGAACACTTGTCTTAGTCAAGTTCAGTAAGAGCAGGATGAAGTCACACCAAGACTTGAGCATTTGAACATATTATTTTTTTATCCTCGATTTTATCTGGACTTACACTTTAGAATCTGTCAGCTGAAAAAGCATATAGGAACTTTACTTGTATATTATTACTTGAAATAGTAAAGAGCATTCTGTTAACATGCTAAAATTGAACTTTTCAATATTGAATATTTTTTCAATTATTTTCATGGAATTTAGTAGCACAAATACTGGCTATTTGCAATTATGACCTGATAGAAGTAAATAAATGGCATTTTCATAATTTAGTGATGTTAAAATCCAGGCCTATGAACATGAACAATTAATGGGGAATCCACTCAAAAATTGTGTCTTAACTACTCACAGGTGATAAATAGGAAACTCATTCCAATCATTAAATAAACACGAATTACTGATAAACTAGTAAGACATAAAATAACGAAATAAGCTCATAAAATTAATTGTGATTTGCATACCTGGCAGACTTCATTGACCCTTCCAGTCCTTGGCAGTGATTCTTCCTGAGGAAATCTAGGGTTGGACATTTTCAGCTGCTTATAACATAGAAACAAAGCAACTTAGTCACGGCATTAAAACGAGCAGAAAAAAAATTAATTAGGCATAGAATTAGCATGAAAACAAGTCACCCGTTCGGAAAAAATTGCATTTCCTTTCTTTAACACAAATTCTTAAGTGAAAAGAGCACACATTATAGGAGCGTAGAAGCCTGTGAGGCAGAGAGAGACAAGTCAAAAATAAACAAAACTTGACAATCAGGTGACAGCTCAAGGACAATGCAATTTCCTATTTCATTGAAGCAAATTGAACGAGTGGATCGCCGTAGTAAAACATCTGTCAAATTATTTCACATTTGGATCCATGACGTCACTCGATAGTTGGCGGTATTTTGAAAACCGTCGCCGTATAAATACTTAGCATTATAAGATCCTTTACACACTAACCCAAACTAACCCAAACTAACCCAAACTAACCCAAACTAACCCAAACTAACCCAAAATCAAGAAAAAAAGCTGTTTAGAAACATAATATGTAAAAAAAATAAAGAAAAAGCAACGGGGTTCGAACCCGCGTTTTCCAGGTGAGACCCAACGATGTAAACCTCTACACCACTAGAGCTCTTGATAGAAATCGATTGAATCACGCACACATATCGTAATACGAGATGGATCGACCAATAGGAGAGGTCGAGTGACGTCATGGATCCAAATGAGAAATAATTTGACAGATGTTTTACTACGGCGATCCACTACAGCAAATTGAGGCTTTATTAAAAAAAAGTAAATCTGGAAGATCATATGGCCTGCTGTTGGCATTCGGGATAGCTTTTAGCCCAGTACACGGCTTTTTTCATTCGAATTAGATCGCATGCGAGAAAATTCGCATGACAAAATTTGTTCATGAACCTACTTAATATTTATTGGAATCCATGTTAACTATTTTATGAACATTATATAAAAATATTTACTCTCCTACGTTCGATGAGATTCGAAGATTTCGTTTCTGCACATAGATCAGAGGTGACAATTTTATCTAACTCGAGCCTTCCAGATTTACTTGAGATTAATGTCAGTACAGATTGATTCCCTTAGTCGTTCTGGCAAAATTAGAACTTTAAACCATTTTTTGATGTGTAAACATCTTACCCGGCGGTATGAGTATGAGGGTAAATCTCGGCAAATGGGACGGAAATGGGGGGACGGAAATATGGGGACGGAATGTGTAAACCGATTGTGGCATTATAAGCCGTGCGCATTGAGGAGCAAGCTAATCCAAGCCAATAGCACGTAAATCCCAACCCCGCCCGTCAATAGTGTCAATGTTGTTTACATTTTTGGACTTCAGGCGTTGGTATAAGACTTTTTGAGCAAATCAGGAATGTGGTATCGTGGCTCAGGCGGTGTGGCTCCCACTTAGAATGCCGAGGTTGTTGGTTCGATCCCGGCTGAATGCAAGACTTTTTTATTTATTATTTTTGGATTAGTTAGTTTTTTGGTTAGACTTGGGTTAGCACTTGGTTAGTTTCTTTTTCTAGAGCCCCGGAGCGAGCGAAGCGAGCGAAGGGTCATACAAAGCTGTAATAATACCCCGGCTGACGGATCGCAACTTGTTATTTAGCCGCTCGTAAATCTTGGCAACATCGCATTAAACGTCAACCTATTGACGGGCGGGGTTGGGGTTTACATGCTAGTAATCCAGGACGGCCGTGAAGGATACAATTTTACCATTTAAAATCGTTTTTAAACGAATTTTAAGCCGGGGCCGCACATGCGCCGGCAGTCATTTATGTCTAGGAACTGCACTATAACTTTGAACCGTCAACTGTTTTCATTACTTCGCGATACAAGATACAACCAGTCGTCTGTATGTGCTCTGGTGGTCTAGAGGTCTGCATGGTTGGTCTTCACTTCAACGACTCGGGTCCAAACCCCGTCGGTTTTTTTTTATTTTTTTAAGGTTATATTTCTAAACAGTTTTTTCTTGATTTTGGGTATGTCTTGGGTTAGTTTGGGTTAGCACCTGGTTAGGTTCCTTTTCTTGAGCCACCGTAGCGAGCGGAGGGATATGCGAAAAGTGAATTTAGGCAACCCGCATTACTCTGCTCAGGGTCATGGTGCAGCCCCTACATTCTTGTCTACCGGCGAACTGCGAATGTCCGCCAACTACCGAATCTAGCCAAACGGAGTTGGTTTTTTTCATCCAAACATGCGGGCATTGCCGAACTCCGATCGAAAAAGTGGGAAACGCCGAATGTTAATTATGTCTAGGTGCTGACCCATATCTCTGAGCAGGATTGCGCAATAAACTATTTTTATGTACTTCGCGATACGACCGGTCGCTTGTATGTCCCCTGATGGTCTAGAGATCTGCATGGCCTTCACCTCAGCGACCCGGGTTCAAACCCCGTCGGTTTTTTTAAGGTTATAGTAGTAGTAAACTGTCTGATGGCCTTTTTCGTGAGAAAATTCAGCCAGTAACGACCCCTATCCAGGCTTAGCAAGAGGTAGAGCGACCCTTCTACATTGGTTACACCTTGATGGATAGATATACTATTTTTAGAGCCCTCAGTATGTCGAGTATGTACTCCTGGGGGCTCAGACATATACATGCGCGGCTTGTTTTAAGGTTCGTTCACAAACATAAAAATCTCTAGCAAGGTTATATTTTGAAACTTTTTTTTTGAAGTGAAACTTCTTAACGCGCGCCGGGAGTGATATTTGAAGATCGCGAATGCGGCGGGCGATACACGATGAGCGAGCGACACGACCTGGCGGAAGAAAAATATGAGAATATTGATATTGTGATATCCTTGTTAGTTTACAATATATAAATATGGGATTTGCTGTATTAGCTTGTCAAGACATAAGCGAAACTTTTACGAAGAATAGTTTTTTTTTCATTTAGGCCTTCCCTCTTTTGTTAATTGAGTGTTGTATTTTAAAAAACTACTTTTTAATCAAATCCGAGGCTGGGGCGTTTAAGTTTAAGAAGTTTCACTTCTGATATGCGCACATAGTGCACACGCTTTTTTTCTTGATTTTGGGTATGTCTTGGGTTAGTTTGGGTTATCACCTGGTTAGTTTTCTTTTCCTGAGCGCCCGTAGCGATCGAAGCGAGTGGAGGGCCATGCGGAAAGTGAATTTAGGCAACCCACATTACTCGGCTCAGAGTTATGGGTCAACCCGTAGACATAAGTCCGAATGTTCGCCAGAAAGTTTAGTTTGAAAATCAACATGAATAGCGATGATTCTGTGACAATTGCTGCGGCTGCTTTTGTCGTGTTATGTTTTTATGACTCTAGGCCTGAGAGACTATTATCCCGCAAATGGTCAAAATCCCATCGAAACAAAGTCCTAGATACCTGCTGGATTTCAGGTTAATATAAGTAAAGTAAAAATATGCTGCACAAAGAAATGTACCTACCTAAATAATGAATATGTATGTATATAAGCAATATTCAATCTACGCAAAAATGCCACAATACAAAATATCACTTGCTTACTAGGTGAAAGGTGAAAAAAAACTTCACTCACAATCTCCAGACGTTGTTAAAGGCGAACTACAAATGTCTGGACGTGTGGATGACTCCACGAACAACAGCGAGACGAGCGCTCATCCTCTCTGATGCATGCAAATTTACCGACACCGCGAATGAAAAGGAGATCGGGTTGCCCAACGATTTGCCAAACTGCAAACTTCCCATATGCACTGATCGCAGTTCGGCAAACCCTTGCTCGGAGTTCGTCGAATGCCGCATGTGCGGCCCCGGTTTTAGACGATAAAAAAGCATATTTTAAATTAAACGAACCGTCAAAAGTATTATTCAGATGCCCAGACTTTTAAAGCAATATTCAGTCATGGCCCTCTTCCAAAATTTGCACAGCTTGGTTGTTTTAATGAACGGTTGAATATAAGATGAATTTTCGCTTCAAAATCCACGACAAATTCGTCCGAAGCCACGGCTATCGTCCTAAAAATGACCGAATTTTCGGTTTTTTAAACAACTTTGCCATTTAAAATCGTTTTTAAACGGATTTGAGACGATAAAACAGCATATTATTATTTTAAATTAAACGAACATTCAAAAGTTTTATTCATATGCCCAGACATTTAAAACAATATTGAGTCATAGCTCTCTTCTAAAATTTGCAAAATTTGGTTATTGACTTTCCCAAATCAAAGGATGTCGACCCAAGATGAGTAGCTGGTAGTGAATAAGCTGTGTAGATTTTCGTGTTGAATTTGTGCAGTGAATTAATCCAGTCCGAAGCTGCCAGTAAGTATTATTAAAGAATCCTAACTAATAATAGGTTTGTTCTAGCAGCGATTTCAAACGGTACAAAGCCATCCGGAGCTTGCGCATAACGATATAAGCGTCGCTTATATTGCTATGTGCAAACTCCGGATGGCTTTCTACCGTTTGAAATCGCTGCTAGAACAAACCTATTATAAATGCGAATGTGTTTGTTTCTTACGCTTCTTGCATAAACTGTTCCGATCATCATGAAATTTTGTACAGATATTTTCAAGAGTATAATAAAGAACATAGGACACTTTTAGCTTTTACCCGCGGCTTCGCTCGCGTTGATTTTTACGATTAGTCTTAATCCTATTTTTTATTTTCTTGAAGTTATATTCGTAAAAAAAAAATTGTATTGGGCATGCGTTTGGTTAGTTTCTGCTCGTTGCGCCCCAGTAGCGAGCGAAGCCAGCGGAGGGCTATGCGTGAAGTGTAATATTAGATATTCTAATGTAAACGTTACAAATGTAACGAAGGTCAAGCGGTATCTGTGACGGAAATGTGTCTTGCAGGCTCTCTGTAACCGTTAGTGTAACGCCAGGCAACCAATTTCAAATAAGTGGTTGCCTATATTCAGGCGTCATGGGGCCTAAGGTGGCATTATATTTTCATGTTGATTGTCGATGATGTCGATATAGGATATGTTTACACATCAGTGTCTCGAGTACTAACAGACTCGCTCAATTTTTTTTAGAATGTTAAAATATGTCTTCAGAAAAGACCATTTTTTATATTCCATCGTTGCAATCCTAAAACAATCGCCTTTACCAGTATTCTGCATTTCGCCTTTATTGTTGTTAGATGTGTTTGTGATTTTCTAAATGCATGTTTTTTAGAGCTTTAATATTGATTATCTATATTTTTTAGAAATTTCACTACATTTGAACGGGCATTATGGAGATTGGAGCTCACCAAGAATCGTTGGGAGCTCACCCAGAATAACGTTGTTGTAGATCTTCGCTAAATTTCCTTTAATGTTTAGGTGGTATAATCAACCGAGTTTAATATCGGAATATACCTGGCAGCTGATGTCGGTAAATTAGAAGATGAAAAATTATAATTGTTTGATGTTTTAGAACCAATCCTCTTGATCCGAAGCAGTATTTCAATGCCTTTAGCTCCCCCACTGCTCGATAGCGAGAGCCTTTGTTGTGTGTACTATCACTATCTGTCATCGTCATCAGATCAGAGACAAGAGGTCTCATACATTAGCGGATAGGTCGCGCCGGTCTAAATCGTTCCCCATGACGAAATACTGCGTGCGACGCCTCCCTTTCTCTCTTACTACTCCAGCGCCATCTAGTGTATGTGGCGTTGACTCGAGCGATTATATTCGCGCTATGTCTTCGTGATGCAATCAATTTGTAGCATAAGCCGTCGTGGTCTAGATGGTTGGGTCTCAATTCTGTGGCTATCGGCGGCGGCCGGCGGCTCGGGTTCAAACACCGTTGCTATTTTTTACGGTTAAGTTTCTAAACAGTTTTTTCTTGATTTTGGGTATGTCTTGGGTTAGCAAACAGTTTTTTTTTCTTGATTTTAGGTATGTCTTGGGTTACGTTTTGGTTAGCCCCTGGTTAGTTTCCTTTTCTTGAGCCCCCGTAGCGAGCGGAGGGCCATGCGAAAGGTGAAATATTACTTATTGTAATACGTGCCCGTACTTTGGATGCACTTTTTACGAAATATACAGCTGCTTGCATGTGTTTTCTCGAATATATAACACAATCGTCTCGGGAACGATTTAGACCGGCGCGACCTAGCCACTAGTGTCTCATACTAACATATTTATTTTAAAAGTACATCACATGGGTCATACTTCGACGCGAATTAGTTCGCAGTCCCAGTACTTGCTTAGCTCGGTCTGGCTAAATATCTATAGTAGAGGCCAAAAGAAGGGCGAAGGAAAAAAAATAAAAGAAGAACCTCTGCCACTAACCGATCTTTTTAATCTTTTATATACTACATGAATGTATGTGCTGTTGTAAACCTTTAATTTTTAATTTTTGTGAATGAAAAATCCATATTCCGTTCCAAACAATGGTGGTATTCACTTGCAATAACTGCGGAGATACTCTTCATAAGCCAAAAGTAGAAAAACATTATCAGTTTCAATGCAGAAAGCCCAAATCTGTCACATGTGTAGACTGTCTTAAAGATTTCAGGTAGATATATAAATATAAACTCTTAAATATACTAATATACATGCTTAGCAAGATATAGGATTATAAAAAAGGGGGTCTTGTCGACGAATATAATTGTACTAGAAAGGGATGTCTTATAGAGTAGTTTAGTTAATCGCTTGGTTAATAGTTAAATTGGCCTAGAAATTAGAAGCACTCATGCCCAGTTCTCATGTCGAAATGTTGTCGCGGCGATTCGATTGCAGCAAACTAAATTGCACCAATTTCAACATTCACACTTCGCAATTTGTTGCTGCATCTTAGTTGCAGATAATAGAAAATGTATTTTTGATGCAATTAATTGTGTTTACACTGACTGAACTGTCAATGTGTTCACTATAAGATGTATATATAGGTACTATGTCTTTATAAATTGTGCAAATAAAACTGCGGTGGCGGAGGTTGTGGAGACAGGACTCCCACATCATGCGGCTCAAGCACTCTACTTTGACACGGATGAGGCTTTCATGGGGTGTTTGGAGAGGGACGTATTTAGGCCAATTATACACAAAGGTTTAATAAATTTTGGCAATATAATAAATTCTACGTCCTGAGATTTTGTTGAAAGCACCGATTTTTCGATTGACAAACATTTTTCTATTCTAATATGTAGAACACCTAAAATTGGCATATATAAACTATTTTCCTGAGAATATTTACAAAGTTAAAAAAAAATTGTCCTCACAAAATCAAGTAGTTCTCAGAAAGTCTGAGACAGATGAGAGACAGGTTACACTTTTTACATGAATACTATAACATTCACAACAATCCGGGAAATCGGGAGGAGTTCAAATCTTTTTGTAGACAATATCGGTGTGCTTTAAATCGGGGTCAAATCAAGGCCAATTAGAATCTCATTAAAAGTGCAAAAAATCCTATCAAATCTATATAGGCAATCATTAATAGTCAAAGGGCTGCACAAACACAGTTAAAAAAGACTCAAACATTGACCCTGATAGTTTTAACAACTAACTACTTTAGCACAATAGCCAGTGATATTGCTGAGAAGATTGTTGACTGTTGACTCAAATCTTAACCCATTACAAAATATTAAAAACCTAAATATTCCAAATGAAAAACTTTCTCTTGGTCAAGTTACTGAAATTGAAGTCTATAATATAATTACAAAACTCAAAAATAAAAAAAGTTCCGATGTGTATGGCTTGACGGTTGAAATGATTAAGTTAATTAAAAACACTATTTCCTTGCCATTATCAAAACTCATAGACCGGTGCTTTCAAGAGGGTATTTTCCTGGAGGTTTTGAAAAAAGCCATTATTAGTCCATTATTAGAGATCAATCAGATGTGTCAAACTATCTCACTGCTTCCAATGCTATTGAAGGTTGTTGAGAAGTGTATGGCAAAGCGGATATCTGATTAATGAATTTCTTGACACACATTACGTGATTTACCGGACTGACAGAAGCTCTGATAATAGTAACGAAACTCACGGTCGTGGTGTTCTGTTCGCCGTTATTAACGTTTTTAAGTCTCTAACTTTCAACAACCCTGCAGTGGATGTCTGTGACAATTGGGAACCTGGTGTACTGTATAGGTTGTGTGTATATTCTTCCCTCTATGGACGTACTATGAGTTGTACTTAAAATCGGTAACACAAGCTTGTGAATTATTTGACAATGTATTTGTCATAGGCGATTATAATCTCTCACACATAACTTGGTCTTTAAATGAGGACGCCTTAGGTTTTTTACCGGGAAGTGCAAGATGTGATGTGATGTGATCAGTGTGACACTACTGCGTATTTGGGTCTATCCCCATATGAAAGAAAGAAGAAAGAAAAATATTTATTGTGCAACAATTATAAACAATATTATTACACAAAAGGCAAACATTCGCGTAAGCGTTCTTCCATGTTGCCTGTACACAAAAACTTACACCATAGCTTGTATTAAATGTCTCTTATAGCTTCTTTTAAATGTCTCTCTAGAACTATTCAAAATCATATTGTAAGCATCCAAATTCGAAAAATCTACAGCCAGGAATGCAAAACAGTCTCTAAACTTGGCAGTTGAGTGAAGAGGAACATCATACCTAACAACACCTCTAAGATTCCGGTTAGGTACATCCTGTCTAGCAGTTATAAACTACCAAAGATAAACTGGGCGTCTCTTTTTAAAAAGACTATACATAAACAATGCAAATTGAAGCATAACCCGCTGTTCGAACCCTAAATGCCCGCCATGAACATATGTAGGGGTAATATGGTCAAACTTACCCACACATTACACATATCTAATACACGGGTTCTGAGCCATTTGAATTTTTCGCTGAAATTCAGCAGTTGAAAATCTATAATAAACAACATCACAATAGTCCAAGAGAGGATATATTTAGGACTCGATCAGCATCAATTTAATTCTCTCTGGAAGAATATATTTAAATGCATGTAAACTTTTTAATTTTAGATAAACAGCTGTTAAATTTCTCGCGACATGAGCCTCAAAGTTCAAACAGCTATCAAAGGTGACGCCAATATTTCTAGCCTGATCAACCCAAGGCATCTTTACATGATTTACATGAACTGTAGTAAAGTTATACAACTGAAATTTATTTCTAATTCCTTTTGATCCTATTATTAGATACACAATTTTTTTCGCATTCAGTCTGAGACCATGATTGGTAGACCATTCAAAAACTCTATCGAGATCCCCATTCACCCTGCCCACAGCCAAGCTCGACTCCTCAGGCCTAAAAGCATACAACAGCTGTGTATCATCCGCGTAGAGGTGCGCGGAGCAAAACCGAACGTGATTAGGCAAATCTGATGTATATAGACTGAACAATATAGGTCCCAGGATACTTCCCTGTGGAACTCCGTATTTTACTGCCACTGATTCGGATCTCACTCCACCCACCTCCACTACCTGTGTTCTATGACCCAGGTAACTCGCAAACCAGAGGCACACCTGCTGAGACCAGTGGCGTGCAGTGCCATTTAGGAGACGGTAGGCAACGTAATAGAAAATGATACACAAGGAGTAAGCCCGCTCCAGGCGCCGCCGTAGGTAGAAATTTTTTCAGGTGCCACGCCCAAAAACGTTCATTTTGCGGCTCCAAAAAATGTAGGCATAAAGCCTTTTCGATTCGAGTTTCGCCAAAACTATGCAAAGAAAACGCGCTGTAAATGGTTAGTGGACTGGCCTGTTTTTCACTCGCGGATGCTGTGACAGTATCGCTACATTCCATGCGTGCGCGCGCACCTGCGTGTCATGTCTTCGTGATGCAACCAATCGTTTGTATGTGCCCTGGTGGTCTAGGGGTTTGCATGATTAGCCTTCACTTCGGCGACTCGAGTTCAAACCCCGTCGGTGTTTAAAATTTTTTTTTAAGGTTATATTTCTAAACTGTTTTTTTCTTGTTTTTGTGTATGTCTTGGGTTAGATTGGGTTAGCACCTGGTTAGTTTCCTTTTCTTGAGCCCCCGTAGCGAGCGGAGGGCACCGATCTCCATATATGGATAAGCACAAACCGTTCTGCGTGTGTCGAAAAATCGTACCAATCATGGGGAAAAAAACCGGGTTCTGCGTCGGACAGAACTGACAAGAGGATACTTTTACTCATGCGCACAAACACCGAGAAGCGACAGGACGAAATCAGCTGATAAAGCGTTTACAGTTCGGTAATCAAAAATATTATCATTTCTCTCACCTTGCTTGTTGCTTGCGCTTGAAATAATTAATTTTTCTGTGTTTGCCGTATTGGGTTTTCGGCGTTTCGTTTCGTTCAGTTATTGAAGTACGTACGTACGTGCGTTTGAGTGGTTTATTTTATCGATTTAGTTGAAAATAACTAATTTACATTTGGACATCTAGTTTAGTTTATTATTATAATAGTTCGTTATAAGTGTATTTTATTAGTGTATATGTTGGTGTAGACGTTAGGAATAGGATTTAAAGACAAAATACCTTGAACTCCCTCAATTGGCTTGACATTGAAAATGGTTTCGAGTACCAGCTTTTTCTTTTTATTTATAAGATAGAGCATGGTCTTCAACCTTCATATTTGCAGGATTTTCCAAAAATAAATAGTGAAGTTCATAATTATCATACCAGGCATCACCACAATTTTCATATAAATGTGATTACAAAAACCTCATACCCCTTTTGGCTTGTTTGATAAGGGCTTGTCATTATATAACTTGCTACCTGTTGAAGTAAGGACTGGAACTTTAAACAAAACAAAAAAGTATTAAAAAAATATTTATTAAATACATTGAACTAGAACAATAGTTATTGTGGAGGAATAGATGTTTTAAGGTTTCTTTTCCCCATAATAGAATCTTCCTGGTTGTTTGCTAATAAAATTTGTGTACAAGTATGGTTATGTTAAAATTTCTTTAACTAAATTAGAACAATGGTTGTTATGAAGGAATAGATATTTTTAAGTATTTTTTATTTCATAATAAAATCTCGCTAGATGTATCTTACTAAAATTTAAATATGTTAAAGTTCTTTCAAGAGCAGTTAGACATGTGTATAGTCTTAAGAATTTTGTATCTTGGTACATACTACCTACATATTTTGTATTATTGGCTTTTTCCAAATAGACTACTACTACTACCTAATGTAAGTTAATGTAAATAAAACGTTTATATCATGATGTTTTGTTTTAATAAACCTTTCTTTGCCCCAAAGTTATTTTAGCTATTCAATGCAACAAAAATTCATATTTTAAAAAACTAAAAAAGGCGTATTTCTTGCCTACAGATTGTGGTATGTAATGTGTGAATGCAAAATACTTTAACATTACAAATCTCTTTTAAAAGTAGTACCTATTTAAGGCAAACGCATATAAAAAGGGTTTTATTAGGAGGTGCTTCCATTTTTTAATATTTTTGAATCAAAGGGATGATTTTTAAAAATATATATATTTGAAAATTTACAAGTTTCAGTGCTGCGCCTGTGTTACACCAGATTTTACAGTATAAATCTTTCAAATTTTCTTGGTCATAAAATCATTTTGGGAAAACTAGTTAATATTTTTAACAAAAAAAAATGCATGCCACACATAAAGAATGTAAAAATTAGGTAGGTACAAAAATATTTGGTAGTATTTTTTTTGCATACCTATCAATGGTTTATTCCTTAAACATAATTATATACTTACTCTCATATTTTTACATTTTTTAATTGGTTCTTGTGTCGCCCAGGGACGAGGAAAGAAATGGTTATTTTTTTTTTGTCTCCAAAACAAAGCAAGATTCGGAAAAAATAGCAAAAGTTGTATATTTTATCGGTTGGTCTATTCTATTTCTTTTAAAAACCAATGGCTTGCAATTTTTGTGTTAAATATATCATCTATCAACTTGCTTTTAAATTTTTGGTAATATATACAACGGCAAAAATATTTTTCCAAATTCTTAAAATCCGGACCTGTCGCTTATTCGCGGCCATGCGGTTTTTAAGTCCGGGCTAGGTCTACCAATCGCTTCGCTCGCTACGGGGGCTCAAGAAAAGGAAACTAACCAGGTGCTAACCTAATCTAACCCAAGACATACCCAAAATCAAGCAAAAAAGCTATTTAGAAACATAATCTTTAAAAAATAATAAAAAAAAGCAACGGGGTTCGAACCCGCGTTTTCCAGGTGAGACCCAACGATCTAAACCTCTACACCACAAGAGCTCTTGATAGAAATCGATTGCATCATGCAGACATCTCGTAATACGAGATGGATCGACCAATAGGAGAGGTCGATTTTTACATAGTGCACTAATTGTGTAAAGGATCTTTAAATGCCACTAATAATTGTCATGGATTTTTTTATTAAAATATCGAGGCTTTCATTTGTTGCTGCACGATTTTTAAGTCCGGGCTAGGTCTACCAATCTTAATAATATTTTGTTTTTCAGAAAATGTCATACTTGTAAAGGGCAGTGCTAATACGTTTTTTCAAACAGTTTACCATGTCATCGCACTGGCACTCCATAATAAAAAGCACTCAAACTATTCACAAAATCTTTCTAACCAACAAAATTAACCCACAAAGAAAACAACAACCCCTTGTATAGGTATTAGATTGACTAAACTTTCAAAACTGTAACTAAAAGCGCAGGGCGTCAAATCCCAATCTCACACAAGAATAGGGCAAATGGAAAAGGGAACCTGAGATTATTCTTAATTATGGCTGGCCAATGCCGGTGTTGTATTATCGGGTTTCAGTTTCTTGCAAAAAAATGCATGGCGTTATTAATACTCGGATATTGAAATATTAATAAATTTAGGGATGCCCCATATACTGTAATTTTAAACATTATTAAAAAATAAAGCTTTCTTATTAACCTTGTAATGATTGAACCGGTAATCACTTTTAAACCAATTACTAAAGCATACAAAACCAATAACAATATGGTCCTTGGTAAAAAACAATGTCTATCAAAATATTAATTAAAGAGAGCACATTTTGGCAACAGCACTTATCGTTGCGTCGCGTCGGCCCGGACTATCTTGGCATGCTTCTGGCTTTGTTTCTTTTCTTCTTATGTATCGCTTCATTTGGCTGTCTTTTTTCAAGCACTACTTTTCGCTTCCATAGTAAATCCAGTATTGACGGTATAAATGCATGCCTTCGGTTGTTATAGGATGCTTTTTAGCGGATTGCCGTCGGAGAATATTATTCCGTTTAATATAGGTAGCGTAATAGGTATGAGTGGTAGACTGTGATGTTTGTCTATAATATTATTAATATTTTAATTGGCGCTTAAGATAAGCTTTTTAAATTTGGATTATACTTACTAGTAAACTACTACTATTTCGTGTCACTCTTGTAGGATCGACTATAATCTGAGACAAATTGAAGTATGTATCACTGAAAGAAAATATCTGCTCTCTTGGTTATCTATAAGCAAATTTATATTCAGATCCCCCAAGAGCAGCGTATAGTCATAGGAATGGGACAATGCAGAAAGTACAGTTTCAACAATATTTATTTTTTTATAGTTCACCCGAGGTGATTTATACAATATACCAACCATGCACTTCACACTTCTAAACATAACCCCAATCCACAACTGTTCAACGTCAAAGTCCTCAGTACCGACAAAAGACGTATCCAAGGTTGTGCACCTCAAACTGTTTGTAACATAAACACACACACCACCCCCCCCGTGTAACACGGTCAGCACGATACAGTTGATAACCAGGTATAATTATCAGGGAGTCTGGATAGTCCACAGACAATCATGTCTCCGTGATTGCCAGCACATGGAATTTTTCATGCAACAACAATTCTTTTATATCAGCGAACGACGGAACAAGAGACCTAATATTCACATGTGCCACATACAAACCATGTCTAATCAATCAATTTTTTGGAGTCTCAGAGACGTCCAATTACTTGCCCGTAATAATTTTAGGAATTCCTTTGATATACTTTATTTTTAAATCGATCGCGCCTTTTTGCTGCTTATCCTTCAGCTGCAGCTCGATAACCAACTGCTTCATGTAGTCGCGCTGGTTTACTGTTTGGTCGTTCTTTATGTAAATCCCACCGTCCCTAGGCAGTTCATTCCTCCTACGTAGCAGTTCAAGGGCACCTTGCCTTGATGGGAATATGACTTTGATTGGTCTTTTTTTGTCTGCATTAAATCTGCCCAGACGAAAGAATTTGAGATCGTTCATCTTTACTTTACCACCAGTAACCGCAACAACATCCTCCACTATTTTAGAGTCGTGTGCTTGTCTTTGACTGGGGTCTCCATCAGCTGGTTCCCAGCCCCAAAGACTAGAACATTCGCAGCTCGTTTCTCCCGTTCCTGCACATCTATAAGAGTTGGTTCAATATTGATGGAAGGTGAATCGCATGTGAGCCCTGAAGCTGCTAGTTCTTTAGACGAACTTTGAATTTTGTTGTTAAAGGCGCACAATATCGCCCTTTTTAGCCTCCGACTCTTTCTTGAAGGTTGCGACAACATCGGCATAGCTTGGACTGTGACCCTGAATGGAGCCACTCTTTAGAATTTCTAATGTCCGACCTAATTTCAGCAATCTCCCCCAAAATCGACGGTATCCTCCTAACCATGTCGCAGCAGGTGTCACAATAAAAAAACATCGCCCGACTAGCCAGCACAACAGCGCGAACTTCCATGGATGTAATCCCAGAGCAATTCTTGCAGACAAGCTGCTTACAAAGGTCGCAATAACATCCAAACACCTCATCCTTATTGCATTTCTCCTTCAGGGAGCAAACAGCCTGACACTTGTGACATATGGTCGACATATTGAGGAATTCTCTGTTATCAGTTACACTGCAATCGCCAAAAGCAGTCAAACGTGAATATAATTTATTTTTTTTATTTTTATTATTATACGGGGTAACCCCATTAAATAAAATTGTACAATCATCAAATTAACAGAGTTAGGGTAACAACTGCTAAGCTCCAGTCCATCAAGATACAGCTAGGAAAAAGTCCAATAAAAGCCATTTAATCCAGGCAAAGAAAAATAAATAAGCATGAACAGCCATAAATTGTCAACTGATGGGCAATAAATATAGGCCATTCGGCATTTTTATTACTCGAGCGACGATGAGAAGTACTAGCGTCACCCCCTAGGAAACCATTTAAGAGGTTTATATTTTTAGAAATCTGAGGAGAACCCTCGGGATTATATACCGAATAGCCTACAAATCGGCCAAACTGACAAATAAGCCGTCCCGGCGTTCCACTATATAACTAATAAGGTCTATACGTTACGCAAACAACTAGAAGAAACATAAGACAAATAAACAACTACCTAAAAAAACGAATTCTTAACCTAATAACAATATTTATAAGGATTTTTCTAAAAATGGTTAAGATATGTATGGTTTCATGTTATCAGGTGCTACCACCCCATTATAAGGTAACTGTGTAACTTGAAACCCATCTATATCTTCAATAACATATCTGTCACAATCTAGTACCTTTTTGACAACATACGGCCCTTTAAACTTAGGAATAAATATTTTGTTAACACCTGCAGTAGTATCCCCACTTTTAATCATTACGTAATCGCCCGCACTATACACTAAAGCTAATTTGCGTCTTTTGTTATAGTTAATTTCATTACTCTTCTGAATTTTTGTTATATACTCGACCGCTTTGTCCCGAATTTGCACTAAATCCCGCACTTTTTCACTATTATCTTCCAATATTAACCTAATACAATCATTTGTTTCGCCAATTTGGTCAATTCCAAATAATAATTGACTTGGTGTGTTATTTGTTGCTCGGGATACGGTGTTATTGCAGGCAAATTCGACCTTTCCCAAGACGCGGTCCCACTTTTCCGCTGATAATTTCGCAATCATTGGAGTTATAGTTTTATTGAGGCGCTCGACCTGGCCATTTGCACGTGGCGTACCTACGGCTATCAAGACATGGTCGATTCCTTCTGACTTCAAAAATTCGGTAAACAAAGCTGAGGTAAAGGCCGTGCCCCGATCAGAGATAACACGTCGAGGTTTACTATAAGCCCTAAAATAATCTGTCAAATGATTTACACATTCTTCCGATTTGGTCGACTTACACGGGTATAACTTCACAAATTTAGTAAACGAATCAATGATAGCAAACAAATACTTATAACCTTTTGAAGTTTTTTCCAATGGACCCAGATGGTCGATGTGTATGGTCTGGAAGGGTAACTTGTCCTTATCTATGCTATGTAAAAAGCCTTGTTTTCCGCTAAGAGGCGAAAATTCAATACAGCGTAAACAATTAGCAATATATTCTTTTACTTTTTCGCTCAATTTTGGAAACCAATATAATTTCGAAATATTATTGACTACCTTATCACACCCGGCATGCCCTAGGTCATCATGACCGGTACGAAACACATTATTTTCCATTGAAAGAGGAACATAGAAAAGTAATTCCTTATTTTTATTTTTTCGATATACGAGGCCATCGCGTAACTCAAAAAATTTATCCTCCGCATTTAAATTTAATTCCCCCCACATAGACATGGAATCTTTTTATAGCATTCACCACAGCGAGACATTGAAGTTCAAAACCATGATACTTTGCCTCCGCTGGGGTAGTGCGTTGGCTGAAGTAGAAGATTGGCTTAAAAAGGCCATCTTCTTGTTTTTGCAATAATATTGCCCCAAACCCAGAGATACTTGCATCACAATGTAATTCCGTCTCAACTGTTGGCGAATAAATTGCTAAAATAGGTTTACTCGCCAGGCGTTCTTTCAAATTTTCAAAATCACTGTGCTGCTTAGCAGTGAATTCAAATTTGGCATTTTTCCTTACGAGATCGTACAGGGGTTGCGCCAAAACAGAAAACGATGGAATAAAACGACGGAAATAACTTGCTAATGAAACAAATCGTAATACTTCCTTAGCGTTCCGGGGAACCGGCTAATTAAGTACTGCCGCAATATTTTGGTCAGTAGGTCGAATTCCCTCGTAACTAACACGATATCTCAAGTAATCAATTTCTGTTTGTACAAAGAAAGACTTATCTAATCTAAAAGTTAATTTTGCATGCCCTGCTAATCTAAATACCTTGTTCACTATGTCAAAATGATCTTCCAAGGTCGCTGTCGCAATTAAAAAATCATCAAAAAATTGTAACATTTCGCCACTTCGCAATAGTTCCGCAAAAACTTTTTTGATAAATCTTACAAAAATTTTGGGGGCATTTGTTAAGCCAAACGGACAAAACAAGAATTCAAATTGACCCACAGGAGTCACAAAAGCGGTGTATTTAACAGAATCTTCTCTTATTTTTACATTGTAATAGCTATCTTTCAAATCGAGAGACGTAAAATATCTTTTATTTTTTAATAAATCAATATTATCATAGATCAGCGGACTTGGAAAATTATCTTTATTTAATTCGCGATAATCTATACACAATCTTGTCTCTCCATTCTTTTTCCGCACTAAGACAATAGGGCTAGCATATGGCGATTCACTGGGTCTTATGATACCCCTATTTAAAAGATATCCAAAATTAATTGCAACTTTTCCTTATCCGAATACGAAAGTCGCCTAGGTCTAAAACGAATTGGCTGATCGTGTCTAACCAGGTGCTAACCTAATCTAACCCAAGACATACCCAAAATCAA
>JAEQML010067172.1:0-19326 GCA_016904865.1 Pissodes strobi
AGTTCAAAAATTCCGAATACTTTCGGAGATATTCGGAAGAAACCGAAAATGGCCGATTTTGTTTTTAATTTTTTACGCCTTTATTTTTTAGTTTATAAAAAAACCGATTCCACATTCTTAAGGCAACTTTTTATGCTTTACAAGTTGACATTAATAGCTTTTCAATTTGACGTTTAATTTTTTAAATATCACTGTCAAGTCAATTTTTTTAAATACGGACCTGGATTTTTTTTCGCAGATTTTTAAACCTTCCTACCCCTAAAATGTAATGGCAATAGTAGTTTCTCATAAAAATAAGATTCATTGGCTAAAATTAATTTTTAGTTAAAAATTTTTAGTCCGGTCCTGACAACGAGTCGCCGTTCATATTAATTAAAAACACTTTTATTTTCATTAAAACAATAATTTATAAATAAGTTAATAACATAATAATTATAATTTATTAATGAACGACTAGTTTTCTAAATGTTCGAATAAACCTCCGTTTTCTTGTATGCACAGATCGATTTTTCTTCCAATTTTTGCTATAGCTCTTTCAGTTGATCTTCTTTTTACCCTATGAAATGCATCATGTATGCGTTGGTGCAATTCTTCTAGAGCATTAACTTCATTTTTATAAACCAAATTTTTTAATGTCCCCCATAAAAAAATCCAGCGGCCAAATATCTGGCGACCTCGGTGGCCATTCGATTGCCCCACCATTTCCGATCCACTTATCAGGAAAGCGTTCATTTAAAAACAATTTTACAGCCCTCGTGTTATGCGGCGGCGCCCCATCTTGCTGGAACCAGAGATGGGACAATCTAGCCAAAGGAATTTCATTAAAATATCCTTGGAAATTCGTAATTAGGAATTGTAAATACCTTTCCCCATTTAGATTTTCATTAAACAGGAAAGGGCCAACAAGAGAATTTTTGTTCATGCCCACCCAAACATTTATGCTAAACCGGACTTGTTTTCTTATTTCCCTGTTCTCTCTTGGATTACCAACACTCCAGGTATGTTCATTTTTGCGATTAAATATTCCGCAATTTGTAAACTTACACTCGTGACTCGTCCGACCATAAAACATTGCTTAGTAAGTTTTAATTTTCATCGATTCGTCCTCTTAACCACGTTCAAAATTGTAAATGCCTCCCTGTATCACCAGGCATTAATTGTTGAGATACGTGCAATTTATACGGTTTGTAGGCGTTCCTCTTGAGTATTCTCCATGCTTTGACGTGGGAAATAGTAGGGCGATCAACAGCGTACTCAATTTGTCGAGTTGACACACTGCCATCATTATTTATCTAAAATTACACGAATAGTTTAATGTAGTCGACAACTTCGGTTTAATGAGAGAAACAAACCCGATTTAAAACCAAAGCTTCCTCTTCTTCAGTTATTTTGCTACCATACTTCTTTCTAACTCGTCCAAATGATCCAGAATCTCTTAGTTGCCTATCAACTCCGCCTAGTCAAGCGCTCCTTTGAGACTGCAGGAGTCTCAGCGGTTGCCTAGCTGGTCCCAAGCCCAGTCAAGGAGGAGGGGGCACACGCAAGGACTAGAGAGGGTTTGGTTTGCTGACCGGTAACGGCGACGGGAAGGCGAGGCCGGGACCCGAATGGAGCCATCTGGAGAGGTAGCGACATAACAACTAAGGTTTATAGGCACTTCCTTAGGCCGTCGGACAGTACAGGGACCCACCCTTGCCTAGCTAGCGTAGGGGGCTGTCCTATCATCCGGCGTAAAATCTCGATCGTTGCAGTAGTGCCAGGTAGCGCCTGAGGTAGGACCCTGCTGCTTCAGTCGGGGGGATATAATCGCGGCTGCCAGACCATCCTGCAAGGACCTATCCTGACCATGCTGACTCGTGGCCCGGCTTGTCTGTGAAGTAGCTTCTCTCTAGTCCTTCAATACCATCACCTTATTTTTTTTTTTCTTTCGCAAATACACCCCTTACACGCACTCAGGTGCAAATACAGAGAAACACTAATCCGCTAACCCCTTTTTTAAAAATTTTCAGAATGAGTGACAGTGAAACGGATAAAACGGAAAAAGAGCCAACCACCACAGGGAATCCTACCCCTAGCAGCCCTGAACCCGGGATGGAAATGAGTTCCATCCAGGAAGAGGAGCTGTTAAAGTCACCAGCCAGCACCTCTGAATCCGAGGCGTGTAGAAAGTCCTCGACCGGGCCGGAACCTAGTTTCGACCAGGCGGGACCGGATGCAGCTGAAGAGGAGAGGTTGCGACAGAAAGAAGCACGCAAGCAGGCCAGAAATCGTAATCGCACGAGAAGGAGAAAAGAACTGAGAGACCGCTTGAAGGAGGAAAGAAAGGCAAACCAGGCTGGACCGTCGGTTCAACCAGGCTCACCCACCGCCACCATCAATGCCTCTCCACGCTCTGAGGGCAATACCCAAGCCCGGCCCCGTGGGCAGCATCAGAGCTTCCAGCAGGTAAGGAGTAGAGGGCCAAAAGCACGCGACGCCAGGCGAGCGGCAGCGAAGCTGAAGCCCATTGTTCTGCCTACAGCTCCGGCTGCAGTCGGGGGTTCCTCCACCCAGGATGAATACCCAAAACATCCAGGGAAGAGCACTCCTGGCGACAGCACGTCGAGAAAAAGGCAGATCTCTAAAGATACCCCTCCAGAACGCCAACACAAGAAGCCAAAACAGGGCGGGTCTACTTCCCATAAGAACGGCCGGAAGGGAGTGTCGCCTCTTTTGAGGAAAGGCATCCAGTCAGGACGTTCAAGTGGAAGGCCAACCGACCCGCCCAGTTCTGGCTCCTACAGTTCGGCGGCCTCGAGGGCCAACCAGGTTGTTTTCAGGTCTAACAGACAAGGTGGGAAGGTGACCAAAGAAGAGGCGGACCGCTTGAGGATGCACCTCATTAACGAAATGAGGCGTACCAAGGCAGAGCTCCACTCCCGAAACTCCGGCCTTACTGAGGCGGGGTGGTTTTTGGTCACCACGGAGGATGAGGAATCCAGGGATTGGCTGCTCAACACCTGTCAGCCACTGACCGAGGGAGAAGTGTCCTTCACAGCCGTGAAATCGGCGGACGCCCCATGGCCGGTGGAGATTGTCTTCACCTTGAAGACACTAGAGCAGCCGAAAATAGAGTATGTCACCGAGATGCTATCCATCCAGAACACCACCTTGAGTGTTCCGGAGTGGCAGCATCTGAAGACCGAAGGACAACCAAGCAGTTGGCGCCTTCACTTCCTGGTGAGCAGGGAGGTCGTGGCTGGACTAGAGCTGGCCGGGTGGATTGTCTTCTTCGAATTGGTCGCTGTGCGAGTTTACAGGGTAACCATTCGGAGAGCACCCACCGGGCGGGGCACTTCAGCCGAGACTTCCAAACCATCAGGAAGCAGGCAATAGCCAAGTAAGGTGGCTACCCCTATCCATGGTGTCCCCCATGGCGCAATTAAGGGTAAGTCAAATAAATCTCCAGCATAGCCGAGATGCTAGTGCTGAATTGGCAAGCATCATGGCTGGACAATCTGGAGAGATTGTACTAATACAAGAACCTTACTTTTTTAGGGAAAACATAAGGGGACTTGGGACCCCCGGCTTTACCATCTTGGCCGGGTGTGAAGGAGTAGAGAGGCCGAGGACATGTATCGTGATGTCCAGGGAGCTGCAGGGAACTCTGTTACCACAACTAAGCTCCAGGGACATTACGGTGATCCTGCTGGAATACATGGTGAGTGGCACAAAACATAAGTTATTAATTAGTAGTTTATATCTTCCGTATGATAACGCGCAACTTCCCCCAACGGAAGAATTAATAAGGTTAATAGAATACAGTAAAGACAAAGGTTTTCCACTAATCGTGGGGTGTGATGCAAACGCGCATAATATCGTTTGGGGGAGCACTAACACTAACGCGAGAGGTACGGCTCTATTAGAGTATTTCGTATCGGAAAACCTTGAAGTAGCTAACGTAAATGCGGAACCAACTTTTGTGAATCGGCTTCGTCAGGAGGTTATCGATATTACAGTGGTAACTCGAGCATTTGCGGAAAAGGTAGCCAATTGGAGGGTAAGTAGGGACATAACTATGTCCGATCATAGAATGATCCGATTCGAAATTAAATCGGATAAGATGGAGAAGCCACTGAAAAGAATTCCGAGGGCAACAGACTGGAACAAATTTAGGGAAAGTCTGGTAATGTCCATGGGAACTTTAGGGCAGGCTATTTCATCAAAACAAGAACTAGAAATTGAGGTGGTAAAGCTAAACAGTGTAATCGTCGACTCCTATGAACAAGCGTGCCCACTTAAGAAAGCGAGCGCCAAGAGGCTGCCTTGGTGGAGTGATACTCTGGACCGTCTTAAAAAAGACGTGAGAAGATCACACCGCCACGCTTTCAGGGAAGGGCGGCAGGAGCTCTGGGACGTGTATCTGGAAGCCAGAAGGAAATTTAAAATCGAGGTCCGACGCAGCAAAAGAGACAGCTGGAGGAAATTCTGTGGAGAGATGGAGTCTCTCTCGGACTCAGCGCGTCTGCTTAAGCTGCTGGGCTCGGAAAGACAAAAAGAGATTGGCTCTCTGAAAACAGGCGAACAATGGACGGCGAACAGAGAGGAAGCGATAGAGCTTCTTCTAAAAACCCACTTCCCCGGAGAGGTACAGACTACCAACTGGGACGAGGAACCAGAGCCAGAGATGGACTGGAACCTTGCCCGCAGTGTGGTGACTGAGGAATCCATAGCTTGGGCAGTGGGGGAGTTCAGTCCATATAAGGCAGGAGGGCCGGATGGAATTATACCCATGATGCTGCAGGCGGGCCTTGACACGTTACTCCCTTACTTAAAGAGAGTATTCGAGGCCAGCGTAGCACTAGGGTACGTTCCACAAGCTTGGAGAGCAGCGGATGTCGTCTTCATCCCCAAGGCAGGGAAGAGAGACTATTCCCATCCCAAGTCCTTTAGGCCTATAAGTCTAACTTCATTTTTAATGAAGACAATGGAAAAAATGATTGACAGGTTCATCATGGAAGAGATCTTAACTGATTCTCCGCTACATGATAATCAGCACGCCTACAGAAGGGGGAAGTCGACTGAAACGGCTCTCCATTCTGTAGTTAGAAGGGCTGAAAAGGCAATAGAAAACAAAGAAATGGCGCTAGCGCTCTTCTTTGACGTAGAAGGAGCTTTTGATAAGGCTAAAACGAAAACTATCTGTCAAGCCCTCCAGGCCAGGAGAACACCAGTTCATTTGGTCAAGTGGGTAAAAACGGCACTGGAAGACCGAAAGATCAGCGCCACGCTGGGAGAAGTTCGCGTCGAGGCCGGGGTAAGAGGGGGTTGCCCACAAGGCAGCTGCCTCTCGCCACATTTGTGGTGCCTGGTGATGGACAGCCTCCTGAGAAGGTTAAATCTTGAGGGATTCTACGCACAGGCATATGCTGACGACGGGCTAGTAATGATCACGGGCAAGTTCGTGAGAACGGTCTGCGAGCGTATGCAGGTGGCGTGTCGGATAGTTCAAGGTTGGTGTGAGGAGAATGGTCTCTCAGTAAACCCAGGGAAGACCGAACTCATTCTCTTCACAAGGAAACGAAATCTAACAGGTTTTATACATCCCATACTCTACCAGACGAGACTGAGCCTAAGTCAACAAGTCAAATATTTGGGAGTGATTTTAGACAGTAAATTGACGTGGAAGGCACACGTTGAACAGGTGGTGAATAAGACAACCGCGATTATGTGGCAACTAAGGAGAACGGTAGGTAGGAAGTGGGGTTTAAAACCTTACATCCTCCAGTGGCTGTACACTGCTGTGATAAGACCGAGGATTTCCTACGGATCCGTGGTCTGGTGGCCAGCGGTGACCAGAGCCACTAATGCCCAGAAACTGGCCAGACTGCAAAGGCTGGCTTGTTTGGGTATTACCGGAGCATTGAGAACAACTCCCGGAGCAGCACTGAACATCATCCTGGGGCTGCCGGACCTCCCGATCTGGATTGAGAGAGAGGCAATGGCGGCTCACAAAAGGATGATCGACAGTGGCCTATGGCGAACGGACTACACAGGGAAAGGCCATACGACTATTGCCGCCAAAATGAGTAGGGATCTACCCATCATTGCGACCAAAGGCAATATTCCAGATGGCAGATTAAGACTGAGAAGGAATTTCCAAGTGGAATTTCCATCAAGGGAAGAGTGGCTGTCAGGCCAGGTACGTACGCCGAGCGGCGCACACGCATGGTACACTGACGGCTCATGGATGGCTAATACACAGTCATCCGGAGCCGGTGTATACCTAGACAACACTAAATCAGGAGAAAGCACTTCGCTGGGGAGATATGCCACTGTTTTCCAGGCGGAGGTGTTTGCTATTTTGGAAGTAGCACCCAAGGCGGAAGTAACAGAAGGTGTAGAGAGTATATATATTTACTCGGACAGTCAAGCCGCTCTCAGGGCGATCCAAAAACCCAGGGCAAGCTGTAAGCTAGTTCAGGAATGTAGAGACGCCCTAGACAGATTGGCTGTGCACAAGGAAGTAAGACTCAGATGGGTTCCAGGGCACAGTGGCATCGAGGGCAACGAACGGGCCGATGAATTGGCAAGACAAGGCTCAACGAGCCACCTCGTCGGTCCAGAACCTGGTTTGGGCTTAAGTAAAAGGCAAATCTCTCAGGAACTAAATAACTGGGCCTGGAGCAAGACAAAACACAATTGGAGAGGAAAAGAAGGATGCAGACAAGCCAAGGAAATGATTCCAAATCCTGACGGATCCAAAGCAAGGCGACTGCTAAAAAAGAGCCGAGAGGACATCAGGAACTTGGTAGGTATTCTGACTGGGCATGGAAGCCTAAACAGACATCTGCACCTTATCGGCGTGAGGGACAGCCCACTCTGCCTGAACTGCGGGACAGGGGAGGAGTCCTCATACCACTATATAGGAATTTGTGATAGGTGGAGTCGCCTAAGGAGGAAGATACTGGGAGCACCAACACTTGCTCGGGAAGATCTAAAGGATCTGGACTGGGAGGACGTCCTCACCTTTATCAAGGTGACGGGCCGTTTCAGTGCGGGCCGGGTGTTGGAAGTAGCCAGGTAGGGGAGGGCGGATCGGGGATGGTGAAAAGGGACTTATAGGCCTACTTACCGGGCTTCGGCCCCCCCACCCTTACTACTACTACTACTACTAGTTGCCTATCTAGTATCAAAAAAGGCGACTGCTAGGTTGGCGCCGTTCAGGATATTGTTACAGGTACATTTCAGCTGCTCTAGTTCCATTTAATTTACATACGTAAAAAATTCTGACCATATCACGTTTTTCTTCGTTGGAAAAAACCATTTTCGGGTAAAATGTCAATCAATCAATCTAATGCTTTTTTGACAAGATAAATAATCCATGTTTCAAAATTTGTTTTCACGCGTAACTAGGCAATTCACGGCACACTTCTCAAAACTTAATTCAGGTTGGTACTCGGGTTGGTATAAGGTTTGTTCTAGCAGCGATTTCAAACGGTACAAAACCATCCGGAGTTTGCGCATAGTAATATACGCGTTCTAGCAAAACAAAACCAGAATTCCGACTACCAGTCAGATGTTCTAGCAACAACAAAATCCAGTTTGCAAACTAGCTGAAAACCGTCAAAACAACGAAATGTCAGTCACGGTAATTGTCACCTGAAATAAACGTTTTAGCAGATGAAAATCTCAAACCGTTTGCAACCAAGTCTCGGACGAACATGCGCAGTTCGTCAATCCACTAAAGTGGCTTCAAACCGTCCGAAATTTCATGCTAGAACAAACGTATTACTTCTACTAAAGTAAAATCAACTTCAAAAAAATAACTCAAAAATAGTGTTGATGTTAATATTCTTGAAGAATTGTAATACATGCAGTTTTTAGGATAAGATCAATTGAAAGGGCTATAGCTAAAATCAGAAAAAGAATCGATCTGTGCATAGGTAGGTAGTTACCTACAAAAAACCTGAAATATGTTCGAACATTAATGGAAAACTATGGATTTAATAATAAACTAAAATTATTATTATTATTTATGAATGGTTTAATGAAAATAAAAGGGTTTTTAATTTATACGAACGGTAATTCTGTATCAGGACCGGACTTAAATATTTAGAAAATAGTTAAAAAATCATTTTAGCCAATGAATCTTATTCTTATAAGAAACTAATATCGCCATTATATTTAAGGGGTAGAAAGGTTTGAAAATATGTGAAAAAAAAATCCAGGTCCGTATTTAAAAAAATTGACTTGATAGTGATATCTAAAAAACGAAACGTCAAATTGAAAAACTATTAATGTCAGCTTGTAAAGCATAAAAAGTTGCCTTAAGAAAGTGGAATTGGTTTTCTTATAAGTTCAAAAATATAGGCGTAAAAAATTAAAAACAAAATTGGGTATTTTCGGTTTCTTCCGAATATCTCCGAAAGTATTCGAAATTTTTGAACTTTCTATGCGGCATATTAATGCACCTAAAATTGAGCAACTTTGCCCCCATTTAACCGTCCCTATATCTCTTATAGTTTCCGAGATCCCAATGCTCGTAATTCGTATATATATATATATATATATATATATATATACATGTTTTTTTCGAGTTGAGTATGGATTTCCACTAATTTCGACATAGCTCTATCGAGTTTTAAACAGAGATGCGAGCAAAAGCCACCAAATTCCCATGAAAAATGGATAAAAAGTCAATCCATTCATGCAAAACCCGATAAATCCAAAATTATATTTTCTTTAAGTTTTGGTATTACTTTTACTTGTATTAATATTTTTTTCAAGTACACGTTTAAAAGGAGTGATATTAATACGTTTTTAGAAATTTTAATTTTATTATCAAAATAATTTTTGTAAAATATTATATAGGTTCAAATGAAATGTTTTTTAATAACTTTTGAGTAAAGGTCCCATTTTTTTGATATCATTGTATTGTTCAAAAGTTGTTTTAAATCACATTCACAGCATCACTTAATAGAAAAACAAAAAAATCCAATCCACGCAAAAGCCGGTAAATCTAAAGCATATTATGTATTAAAAAAAAACGTGATTTTTTCCAGCAATAATATGTAATCAAAATCACCTAAGATGCTGTAATAAAAATAATAAAAAATTTTAAATTTAACCTCTTGGAGGTTTGTCGTTTCTCTCACAATTACAGAGAATGAATTTATCGGTTTTTGCATATTTGCTCCTCAATTATATTATCATTATTGTACAGTCCTTTTTTAGAAATTTACTTAAGATTTACAATACAATTCAATGACCTCGAAGTTCTATAAGTTCTGGATAAAATGGTCAAGGTAACACTAATACAGGGAACAAAGCAGGTAAAATGTATACAAGATGGTAAAATGCAAATTTGGAGTGCCACAAACGGTAAAATACGACGTAAAATATTGTAGTTGCAATTGTAGAGACAGGGTGCAGTACGTGTGAAAAGTACAGTTTTCAGCACTTGTACAATAATATACTAATTTCTAGGACTGGCTTGAAAATTCTTAAAATTCTTAAAAATACTGGTTTTCACCCGTCTTGTACACTGTAATATTTTTTTTACAACTGCAGCTATAATATTTTACGTGGAATTTAATGATTTATTAACTTGATTTCACAATTTGCATTATTAATTACATTTTTTCACAGGGTGTGCCAAGAGTTTAAATCAATTTTGCTTACTATTTCGATTCGTTTGCAATGCAAACTCGTTCTAATATCTAGCTAAAAACTTACCGTGAATAAGTATATCAAATAATGCGTTTTAACTGAGATAGACCAATTGGCAGTGTCAATATTAAGGATGAATCAACTGTGCAAAAAAGTTTTTTAAATGCGAGATATGTTCAATTATATTGACTAATATAGAGCTATCTAATCTTTACGTATTTACTTTAATTATTAAAATGTTACAAAATCGTTGCAAGTTTATAGGAAGTAAGTTATCTTTTATTCCTTGTTGATGTATTTATCTATTCGTGATTAGAATTATCTGCAATGACATATACGGTGAGATAGAACACTTGACGCATAAATAATAAGTAAATTACTAAATATAGTTTGGCCTCTTCATCTTTTCACCTATAGATTTACAAAATGAATTCATAGTCAAAATGCTCTATTGTGTAAAAGTACAAATCTATGTGGGACAAATGGCCATAGAAGAACAAAAAAAAAATAAAAACACTGGGTCTATCTAGATTTACTATGCTTTTTTAATGACTTGTCCTTGCCAGACTTTCAATTATACTGACTATTTTGTAGGTTTTATTTGAATTTGACTTTGTTTGTATTCTGGCATTAGTTTTTCTCTAGATTTGTGATCGCTCATTTGACTTGCATAAGCATATTTTGTGATATTGTGAACTACTAAAAAGCATAAACCTACTAATTAAATATCACCCTGTCCTAAGTTTGAACTTGACAAATGTTATATAAACATTCACTGTTAATTATAAACAACTTGAGCGGTCGACAGGAGCGATTTTAATCCTTAATGATGCAGCCATCAGCATTTTGTAACTTATAAATACGCAGGCAAACGCCAAATTCATCAGGCTTTCGGGTTAGTCTCTAATCTCTCAATCCGCTCAGTCTAGTTAAGGGGCAGCACACATGTGTGTCCACTTCTAGTTGTTCTATCCCACAACCCCCACATCTGTGAACACCTGTGCACAGGCACAGGGCGATCAGGTCCTTACCTAACCTGGATGGACGTATGCACAGGTATACGACATTCAGGGGATACTAAGACTAGAGAGAGTCGAATTTACGAGTGAAGTATCAGAATTTCCAGTAAAGGGATAGTTTTTGGGGATTTTTAAAAAGTAGTGCAAGTGCCTTAGAAATCTGTGATAAACTTAAACCAGAAAGGATTACCTTATAAATATCAAAACGAATACATAAATATGACAACCCCGCTCCCATAAACTTTATTAATAAATGTGACGTCGCTTTCTAGAAAAACTTCGAACTAAGCGTCCCTCGAGAAGACATGCATTTAATATTAATTGGGTATAGTGTAAACTCTTAATTCATCTATAAACTTAAACACGCCTTTATTAGTATACAGGCTAACCGTGGTCAAGTTTGTTTGTAAATAAACTGGTTATTGTTTTTATCAATGTGTCTCCTTTATTATCTCTTCTCAACTTGACGTCGTGCGATCCTAAAACTGGGCTACTCTCCTGCACGCCAAATAAGGCGTGGCGTCACTAGTAAAAAATACAATTCGTGACAATATCATAAGCAAAATATGCTTTTTCTAAGACTGTTGAATAATTTGCTTGTTACTGCCTCATTTGCGATTAGACAACAATATTAATGGCTTCAGGAATTTATGGTCGGTAGCAAAGGCAGTAACTACTAACTTTACAAAAACGTCTCTCTCACCTTTGACAGACGAACGTAGAGCTAGATACGCAAAAGGCATCAGGGCCGGATGGAATACCTGCCATCGTGTTAAAGAACTGCGCCAACGAACTAACACGCATTTTTTCCAGACTTCTTTCCTTGCCTTACCGAAAAGGGATTTACCCATCTTCCTGGAAAGTCGCTCGAGTGAAACTTGTTCCAAAAAAAGGCAAGAAAACCACGCCCTCAAGCCCAATTGCCTTGCTTGGAATAATTTTGAGAATATGGAACATGTAGTCAATCAGCAACTATTTAAGTACCTCGAGACCAACAGAATAATTAGCGATAACCAATACGGCTTTCGCAAATAAAGCTATATTGGCCTGTGTCACTCCTATAGAGTAGGGCAATAGAGAACTACGGAGAGTCTCGAGCGATTGCGTTGGATATTTCGAAGGCATTCAACAGAGTTTGGCATGGCGGATTGCTCAACAAACTGCCGTCCTTCGGACTGCCAGCGTCTCTCTGCAGCTGGCTTGCCAGTTTCCTTAAGAACCGATCTCTGCACGTTACAATTCATGGAGATATCTCAGACACATTCACCATAAATGCCAGAGTGCCTCAGGGCGCAATTCTTTCACCAACTCTGTTCCTCATCTATATTAATGACCTGCTAACTGAAACCAATAATCCTATTTACAGTTTTGCAGATGACAGTACCCTTGTCTCCCAATTTAGATCAGACAAACCTTTACCAGCGACTGAGATTTATCACTGCAGACAGGAACAGATTAGGACAATTAATCAAGATCTGGAGATAGTTCGAACTTGTAGCGACAGGAATTTGAACCAATTTAATGGTGCAAAAACCTAAGCAGCTACGTTTTCCAAGAAAGCAATTACGGCGTGCTCTGACATCATTGTGGAAGGATTGATCATCCCTTCATTCAAGTTAATTGGACTACTGGGTGACCAGGTCAACAGCAATATGTCCTTGCATGACCACGTTGCTAACATCGCAAAATCGGCCTCGCAGAAGCTTGGTGCGCTATTTCGCAACTAAAAACTATATACACCGCAGCAGCTACTCTTGCTCTACAAAGCGCAAATAAGACCGCGCTTAGAGTATTGCTCACACATATGGGGTGCCGCACCTAAGGGCACTCTAAAGCTGCTGGATTCCATTCAGAAGACAGCGTCTCGTTGGTGGCCCGCGATCTGGATAGTCTGAAACACCGCAGATATGTAGCATAGATTTCCCTGTTTTATAGATTGTAACGAAATAATTCGCTACATGGTTTTTCATGTTTTAAGATTTTTATATTGCAAAGTGATTTTTATGCAAATATACATGCGATTTGGTTCGGATAGGTGGAGCTATCATTAGAATTATACTACAGTGGCTTTATACAGGACAGTGACGACAATGGACCAGGGCCGCCATTTTGGAGCAAATTTTCTTAAAGGTTATATGGAAGTTTCGCGTTTTTTGCATTTTTTTAGCAAGGAGCAAACAAAATAAAGCGACTGAGGTATTATATTGGTAGGAATATGTTAACCGGACCCTTAGCTAATAAAACTTTAATAATTTTCACGAAATTAACAAGCAAAATAATTGAAAGTATTATACTAGCATTTGAAAATCCCGCATGTATAAGCGGCAAGGAACATGTTTCCGACTCTTTTTGAGCGTAGTATAAAAAGAGACAGAAACTCAACCGAAAATAGACACTTATGAGCTGAATTGACAATGTAAGTGGGGTTATGAGTCAAGATTGTGACAGATTGGTACGTAAATATAAATAATTACTTGTTTTTATTATTAATAACGTTTTAATGTGATAATCAGAATGGTCGTCTGTGTTCACGGCATGAAATTTTAGTACTTTCTTCATGATTTGTGGTATCTTTCAGAAAGATGATGTTATAAATAGTAAATGTAATTTTTAGGTCCATATTTAAATACCTTCCCAAAAAAATGTTTTGAGACTGAGAGGCACAATACATATGAAGCGGCGAAGCAGGTATCCCGTTTATACAGCAGTGGATGCAAGAAAATTTTAAAGCAAATAGGTATATGGACAATGCCATAAAATCATGTCTAGATTTAAGACTTGTTCATGTTAGAAACATCTTATTTATTTATAATCAACACAAAGAATATAAAAGCTTATTTCAATTTTCAGCCTTGACCAGAGGGAAAAATCAGATTTAATAAGGATGCTGTCAAAGAATGTATTCTGAATAATGAAAAATTCATTATGATTTTTATGGACGTTGACTACGAACAGAAGTTCATTTCATGTAATGTTGGGAAATAAAGTAGGTACACTATTTGACAGACCTGTATTTCATCTAAAATAAACATATTCATTTTACTCAACGTTGTTTGATTAACTTACTTCAATCTCTTGTCTCTTGCCGATAAAGGTTTAAGCTAAACGGTAACAATAAAAAAAAATCTAAAATAAAATATACATATATTACCTAATATATTTAAAACAATACAGCTAAATAAAGAACCTTAAACATGGAAAAAGCTGTAGTTTCTTGAATTAAATTTTTTAATACAAATAGTTTTTTCAAGGATTTACTAGCATATTTGTCCGTGCAATAATTTACTTTTTTTATTGAAATACTACATATCTACTAATTATTTTTTGACTCATATTATGATGACAAGGTTCTGTGATTACTATCTATTTTCCATTTCTACAAAAAAATAAAATATGTGCATGGTAAAAAATCCAATCCATTCTCGACTTCTCAGTTTGCTCGGAAGAAGGCCTCGATATGGAATCTGAAGATTTCAAGGCAAATTTACACTTTGTAGAAGCTTTTTTTCCGCGTTGGGTTTGCAAATGGAAAATATGGTTGGGATAGCATTTGGCTTTAACTTCTTATCTCATATTTATTCCTCCCACATGCCTGGTGCAAAATGAATCTGCAAGAAAAGATAAACCGTTACTACATTGTAATGTACGCATCACTTAATTAAGCAAATTGAGGAATGACATTTGATGAACATGTTACTTAGACTGTGTTGTATGATGCTGACTAAGCTCGAGTCAGCTAAACCAAGACTGGTGGTTGAAGAATTTCATTTAAAATACATTGCAGGTAAAATGATCTAATTTGACAGCAATGTATAAAGGAGTTCAACCACCAGTCGTAGTTCAAATAAGCTGAGTTTAAGCCTCTATTTTACAACCAGGCCCTAATAACTACATAACAGTAACTATATGATGTTAAACATGGAATGATATAGACGTTAAAGTATTTTTTGTACTTCCAGGACTAAAAGGGTTCATTTAATCCTAAGGGACTAATCGTGATCACAAAGTTAATGACACTGACAACTTGTTTAGTTATACTGTAACTAAGTGTTTCAAAGTAGAATAATACAATATTCAGCTGGTAAAGAAAAGCCTAATATAACCTTGTATATAAAACACGGCATGCACCTGCAGTCTACTACATTCATATAAATACAAAGAGTAGAATATAACAACACTCTTTGGTGTGACAAAAAAAAGCTCGTGAAACAATCACCCTTCAACTTTACATGCCCACGTTTTTTTTAAATCACTACATTTAGGATTATAATGTATTGGTGGGCCTGTAGGAGGCCTGCAGGGTATGTAAAAGCCTACTTCTGACTAAATCTTATCGATAATCTACTTTAAAATACCACTTATTTACCTACCTTGGTACCTTCGAAAGCAGCAAATCTACACTTTAAAACGTAATATAACTTTAATGTCTAATTGGATATACCGAAACTATACACACAGCTTTAATAATCAGCAAAAAAATTACTAGAAAAACGCATAAGATCGCTATAAATCACAAGAACTTATCCACAGCCCCATACGAAAACAAACCAAATTTGCTCCAAAATGGCGCAGCCAATCAGCGCGTTGACGAAACATTGTCGTCACTGTCCTGTATAAAGCCACTGTAAATTATACGCGTATTAGTTTTACGTCGTTTTCTATAAAAATATTTTTATTATACTAGCCTTTGAATAGAGGGCGATAGTAATGTCGTGATTTTAATTGATGGTCTCCCTCCTATTCCTTGGAATGCGAGCTGGACCGGTTCTATAATCGAACGGCCAACGTAGGTTTGTCTCCGATTTCACGTGAAGCTGAGAGCCCATTTTTATTTTTGGTCGAATGTGATTTGGTTTTTTTGCACATTCCGCTTTTGACTTAACGAATTTATTTCTTTGTTTTAGGAGTGTCTTAAAGACAATTTTCAGATTTTAGAGGGATTTTCAATCAATGATTTAGACAACAATATTTTAATTTATTATAGATTTCTAATCTAGATTTAGAAATTGTATTCATCGTTGTTCCGGGCCATCTTGGGCTTTTTGTAAAGTATTGTTGAATAAATGATCTTAGTGGACCCTCTACTCAATCTATTTTAGGATATTTATCGTAAATTTCGTTAACTTTTACAGGAATGTTTAACTGCGTAGTTGAAGTTAGCAAGGCGAATTTCTAAATAACCTTACTTTATAACCGAGTTCTGTTGGTCTTTTATGTTTTTAGCTAATTCCTGGCTCCAATCCGCCACTTTTAAAGGTTAATCTAAGGCAAGCTATGCCAAGTTTAGGGAAGCGACGGAGGAGTACCGAATAGACCTTCAGTTTACTGCCTGTGGAGAGAATAGGATATCCCATTTCCTGAAAGTCTAAGGTGAGTTGTCTCTTTTGTTATTTCTAATTTATTTATCATTGAATTTCTTTGAGAACTCACCTTGGAATTTTTAATCTCTTCTCTCTGTCGACAGTCGACGGTAAATTTATAACTTTCATCTTTGTAAACCTAGCTCCTTGCTAAACTTATAGCTAAATTTGCTCGGTTTATTTTTGCTTGTGGCTCGTAATGCTCACTTTGACGAATGAAATGGAAGAACAGTGACATAATGTGAAATGTCGATCAGCTTTGTATTGTGATCTTAGCACATACAGTTTTCTTATCGCATAAATTTGACTTAGGAAAAATTTGCATAGTTATTAATTTGTAATTTTGAAGTAGTCATATCTCTATCAATTTTTGACAAGTATTTAGCTTATTTTTTAGAACCTTTCTTTTAAATAAACTTTTTTGGGGACTTTTCATTTATTTGGCACTTATTTAAAAGTGTGCTTAAGTCAAATTTAATCATTAATTTTTTTGAAGTAGACTTGAGTATCAGATTCATTGACGAATCTTGTATTTTTAAACATAGTTTAATCATTCATTAACAATCTTGTATTTTGGAACATAGTTTTATCAGATTCATTGACGAATCTTGTATTTTTAAGCATAGTTCAATCATTCATTAACGAATCTTGTATTTTGGGACATAGTTTTATCAGATTCATTGACGAATCTTGTTTTTTTTTTAATCATAGTTTAATCCTTCATTTACAAATCTTGTAATTTTTGATCATGTTTGAAATATTTTGATGAGATTGTTTCAATTACTGTTCATTATTGTTCATTTTTTGTTTAATATCAACCAACATTCTGGTCTAAAACAAGTTTTTCTGGTTGCATATTTTCACGGAAATTGGCCAAAGAGCTTGGATTGATAGTAAAGCATCAACCGAGTGTACCATTGCAGCATTAGACGTATCAGCTCTATAAGACGTTTTTTTGCCCTCTGGTGTTATCCTTACCCATAAAGACCTAACAAATAACAGGCAATTGGAGAAAAAGGGAACGAGGTGAAGAGAAGTGTGTCCAACCAGGGTTGAGCGTCTAATCTAGCTAAGTATTTTATTTGCAAACGTAAAAATCACTGCTGGATCAAAATTTTTTAAGTTTTGACTAATTTCAAAGATTAATATTTTAATTGTTTTTTTTAAAATCTAACATCAATTTAATTCTCCAACTCTAGAGGAACTCTGTTCAACAAAGTTGTAATTTAAACTGTTCATTTTAATAGTATTTATTGAAATAAAATTATTGTAAATTTGTTTTTAAGAACATTTTTTATTTCCGGCAAGAACGAGATTCTGCAGTTCTCAACGTCTATCAAGCGATTTTTGTTAGCTTTTAAGCTTTTATTGGTGATACTTGACAGTTCTTTGAAAATTGAGGAATTTCTGGCGCCCAAGAAAAATCCTTACTGACCAATATAATAAACTCGCGACCTAGCCGGCAACTTAGAATATTTCCAAAAAACATCAGGAACTTAAATTGTTACAAATTGGCGCCCAACGTGAACAATTTCGTTGCTATGTGGAAGGTAGTTCTTTTACTGTAATTACTGATCATTTTGCACTTATATGGTTGCATAATATGTCGAATCCTACCGGTAAATTAGCAAGATAAGCATTAAAACTTTCCCAATTTGATTTTAAAGTTATACACAGAGCTGAGCCGAGTACTGAAAAAATGTACTCGAGTACCGGGTACCGGGTACATGTGATAATTAAGGAACGAGTACAGAGTACTTTACTTGCTAAAATGTATTCGGAGTACAGTACCCAGAGTATAAGTACCCGAAATTTCCGGGTACTTTTAAAGTACATTTGCCTAAAATCTATGTTTGGGTTATGCAAAGCAAAATAAACAATATATTTTAGAAAAATAGTTTATAATATACAGCTGAAAAACAAAACAAAAAAGAGAATCCTAAAAATACCAGCTGATAAGTGTTATCTTATTGCGTTATTTTATTGGTCTCGTTATCACCAATTTCTCAAAACTCGAATCGCTGAGAGCATTTCGCCTTGGACTGTTCAATATTGACGCAAAAGAAAATAATTGCTCCACTGGTGCAGACGAAGGTAAACAAGTATTATACCTAAAATTTTTTTTTATTATTGGGTAATCGTTCAAGTTATTTATTCCGCTCCTTTTGTCATCAAGATATTTGTATAGCTGTAGCCAATCGGATTCATTAAAATCAAAATAGTAATCAGGTGTTGTATCGCTAGAACCTCCATATTCGCTATCACCATCGTCAATAAATATGAGTTGTTCCGCGGCTCTGATTACCAACTTCTTTATAGCGTCCAGAGAATATTTTGGGGTTTTTAAAACATTAAACCATCGCAACTTAAATTTGGGATGAACAACTGCAGAAATAATTGCAGGCTCAAACGTCAAATTAAGTATGTCGGAAAACCTTCTATTTAAGCTATCCATACATATTCTTAAAATTAGCATTGGAAGTCATACACTGGAGCTTTAATTTTTCCCACTTTTTTTTTTTTTTTTTTTTTTATGGCAGTAGCACACACACTAAAGGTAGATCCTATGGCGCTCGACGAGCGGTGTGTGTGCGAAGATATTGATTGACACGGTTCTTGAATATTTGTAGGTTGTAATTAGTGGGAAACAGATGTCCTGGAAGTGAGTTCCACAATGATGCAGTGCGCCAGACAAAGGAGTTCTGGTAAAGCGATGTTCTAGGTGTTTCTAGTTGTACGACGAACTGGTGCGCCCCTGCCGTCTGTCGGGACTGCCTGACAGGAGTTGCCAGGGGCGGGATTGTGTGCGCCAAATCCTGGGAACATCTGCCGTGAAAGTATCTGTAAAACAGAGACATCTCGGCCACATGTCTGCGATGTTCCAGACTATCCAGATTCCGGGTCAACTCCGGATCGCCGACGAGACGCACAGCCCTCTTCTGAATGGAATCCAGCAGCTTTAGGGTATGCTTTGGTGCGGCACCCCAGATATGTGAGCAATATTCTAAGCACGGTCTTATTTGCGCTTTGTACAGCAAGAGCAACTGCTGCGGTGTATAGAGTTTCTTGTTGCGAAATAGCGCACCAAGCTTCTGGGAGGCTGATTTTGCGATGTTAGCAACATGGTCATGCCATGACATATTGCTGTTGACCGAGACACCCAGCAGCCCGATTGACGAGGATGAAGGAATGGTCGATCCTGCCATAATGATGTCAGGGCCCGCTGTATTGGCCCTCTTAGTAAACGTTGCTGCTTGGGTCTTTGCTGCATTGAACTGGACCAAATTTCGGTCGCC